>OX638370.1:39729220-39819215 GCA_951812925.1 Calliopum simillimum
CTGTCTTCTTCCCCAGCAATTTATTATGTAGAATACACTTGATGCAATTTTTAATAAAACTATCCACTTTATTTTCAAGATGTGGTATATAGTACTTTTGCCGAATATTGTGCATAGTTTTTTGTACTCCAAAATGTCCAACTTCATGTGATCCTCGAATTATTTCAGCTTCCATAATCTTCGGCACCATCAACACTTCGTTACCATCAGCACTTTTGTACACTAAATCGCCTTTCAATTTGTAGTTGTTGTAGGGCCCATTTTTCAAAATTTCTGCTATTGCTGCAACATTTTCATCACTTTTCTGCGCCTTTCTAAATCTCGCTGTCAGCTCCGTCGATATAATCATTACTTCTGGATATCTGCTCAAACAATCTACGTGTTTCATTGCACTGCCGCTCCTATGTACAACTTCAAAATCAAAATCTTGCATGTAAAATATCCACTGGGCTACTTCTCGTGGTACTTCTTTTTTTGTAGTTGTTTGCTTGAACGCTGAACAATCCGTCACTAAGCGGAACCTTACACCCAAAAGATAGTGCCTAAATTTTCGCATTGCTAGAAAAGCTGCTTTTACCTCTAAAATGTAGCTGTGTTGTTTTTCTTCAGCAGCAGACGACTTTTTGCTCCAAAAATGTACTGGATATAGGCTATCCTCAACTTTCTGCATAAGCACTGCTCCGAATCCGAACTTTGAAGCATCTGTATGCAACTCTGTTACCGCATTCCTATTGTATATTTGAAGAATTGGTTTCTGGATAAGCGACACTTTTAACTGCTGAAACGCTCGAATCTCATTCTCGCCCATCGTAAATTGTGCATCTTTTTTAAGTAGCTCAGTTAATGGCTTTGCAATATGAGCATACCCCTTAATAAATTTGCGAAAGTAGCCTGTAAGGCCTAGATATGACTGCACTGCTTTTAAATCTTTAGGAATAGGGAATTTTTCTACAGCACGAGTTTTTTCTATTCCGGGCCTTACTGTACCGTTCTCAACTATATGTCCTAAAAAATCAATTCGGTTTTTTAAAAAGTCACATTTACGCCATTTAATTTTTAATCCATACTTTGCTGCTAAATCTAAAACCTTTTGCAGACGATCGAGCCCCTCTTCTGCACTTGAGCTGTATACAACAATGTCGTCGACGTATATTTCCATAATATTTTCGTTAATTAAATCTTGAAAAATATATGAAATAAATCTTATAAACGCAGCCGGTGAGTTACAAAAACCAAAAGGTGCTCGCTCAAATTCATATAACCCGCTTTTGATCACAAATGCCGTAAATTTTTTACTGTCCTCTTCCAGTGGCACGTGGAAAAAGCCATTTTCCAAATCCATTACTGTGAAATACCGTGCTGCTTGCAATTTCTCTAAGACCTCATCAATAAGTGGAACCGGAAACGAATCCTTTAACACCATTCCATTCAGTTTTCGAAAATCGATGCATATCCTACTGGAACCATCTTTTTTTCTAGCAACTACTACTCTACTAGCAAAATCAGATTTAGACTTACGTACAATTTTCTGCTGCAACCATTCTTTTACCTGCTTTTCTACTGCTTCTTGTTGGTGATACGGCAATCTGCTTGGCGACTGACGAAATGGAACAGCATTGTCTGGTGTTATTTTTAATGTAATCGGACATTCTAGTTCTTTAGGTTTTTCTTTAAACTCGACGATCATTTTTTCAATTTTGTTTTTAAACATAACCGGCGCATTGATATTATTTTCATCTTCAGTTATTTGAAACACGTTTAAAAATTCGTCATTTCGTATTATATCAACGACCGTATACCCATTTTCATCATGCGAGTATTTAAACCGATTCATAAAGTCACTACCGAGTAATACTGGGTACTTAATTACACTGTCCGAGACCACTACGAATTTTTGCACCACATTAAATTTATCAATTTCTGTATTAGCACTGAAACACCCTTTTGTTTGCGTTGGCATGTTTCCAAGTCCCCACAGTGTCGTAATATTTTTCTCCAGCACTGTATTTTTTAAATTTCGAAACACACTCTCTTGCACAATGCAAACGTCAGAACCGGTGTCAACAAACGCGTTAAGAGCAACTTGATTTAACAGAATACTCTTTAATTTTTTCTCTTGTTGAACGACATTCACACTCTTTTTTTCTTTACTACATTCTTTTGATGTGTGCCCGCTGCCGTTGCACTTGAAACACTTCACCACCGATTTACATTGCGGTCTCTTATGTTCCGTTGATCCACAGTTATAACAATGTTCTTTTTTCACTTTCACATCGTCTGTTTTTTCCACTTTGCATTGCCAGCTCTTTTTATACCGTCCACTTTGTTCATATTTTTCGTCAAAATTCACCGTTTCAAAAATATCATACTTGTCACGTAACTCTTTTAATGTTTTTGCCTCATAAAATGAAAACTTAACGTCACTTTTTATTTTTAAACCATCTACCGCATACCGAATGATTGACTTTTCGTCAATGTCACCCATCGCAGCAAGTTTTTTTATTTGCAGTACATATTCATGGAAAGTTTCATCATCTCTCTTTTTTCTTTCCGACAATTTTTTATGCAATTCCGCGCAGCTATATTCTTTATGAAATTCACGAATTAAGATATTTTTTAAATTTGCAAAATCACTCACAGCCACTGACTCTAAAAACAATTGTGCTGTTTTTACCATTTTATTTCGTGCTTGCACATATTTCTGATTTTCATTTAATTCGTAAACTTCGGCATTTTTTTCAAAATTTTCGAACCACACTTTAACTGGCATTGAATCGCCGTCAAAATCACAAATAACTCTACTAAATGAGTCAACTGAAACCACGGACTTTGTATCAATTTTTGACGCCAACAACTTTATCACATCACTTAATTCATCCATTTTTGAATTATTTTGTAATTGTATATTTTTCTCACTAGTTTTTTTTTGTCCAGTTTTTTCCGTCGTTTTTTCGTTTGAAATGTCACCACTTTCATAAAACACGTCGTCTTCCTCGTCACCTTTTACTTCTGCGTTTTTTTGATTTTTACCGACCGAATTTGTTTCCACGTTTTTCTCGTCACTATCCGCTTCGTCGTTTATGTTGCTATTTTTTTTACTTTGCAACCGCGTTACAATTGTTCTTTCATTGTTCATCTCATTCGTATGCACCGTAATGTCTTTTATTTGACTCTTGAGGTTGAGCCCCCAAATGTAAAGAATAATTATATTCGTTAAGAATATTGATATTCAATAGTTTATTGATCCAAATTTAATTACAAGTTAAATTAAATTAAGATATTCAAAGTTGTAATGATATTAATTTAACACAAAATAAAGTTAAATGTTTAATTTAATGAAAAATAAAGAAAAGATTAATTAATAAAAAAAAGGCTGCTGTGCGACTGCGAACGACTGAAACCGACTGAGAACGACTGCGACTGAAACGACTGCGACCGAAACGACTGCTTTCTACTGATGACAACTGACAACTCACTTCTGCAACTGACGACTTACTACTCCCTGAACTCGCTGAACTAATAACGACGACTGCTGAGAATATTTTATGGTTTTGTAGTACTGCTTTCATGACTACTGCAAACGACTGTTACTGCTGCTGCTACAACCTTACGTTTTACATACATACAAAGGTATGGGTATTTCCACAGACTACGGATGTGACATTCTGCGAAGCGACAAGTTTTTCCTGTGGAATATCTTAAGTAGTAAAATACAAAACTTTAGTATTGTACTTTTCAGTACATTTAAGTAGTTATTGCCCCAACTAAATATGATGCATTGGGCTTTACATATTTCCCTTGCGACATGAGTGTTATCAACAGCGCAAAAAAAGAAAACCACTTTGTAAAATTACTTTTTTGACTTTTACTACTTTTAATCCTCCCAATACCCTTTTCGTATGTAGGGGAGGGGGGGGCTAGTGTGGACAATTTTTATATAATTACAAAATTATATATGTAAATATATCATTTTTGTAATAAAGTAATTTTTAGCGATTACTTATACCTCTTGCCTTCATAATTGCATCAATAGTTATGATTTTTTATTTTCATAAATGCTTTATTAATGCATTTTAAAAAGAGCTTACATTTGTCCACACTAGCCCCTTATACGGGGCTAGTGTGGACAACCATTGATTTAACTGGGGACTAATGTGGACACCATAAGAAACTTGATAATTCATACAAAAACGTTAAGAAAGAGTTCAGATACATGTTTATTCAAGAAAATAATGATGTAATACAAATAATAATACAAATAAAAAATTAACTGCCATCCCATGTTGTATTTGGAGAAATTTATATCAAACTTCATATAACTTGCTGATCGAGATGTTCCCGGCAGTTTATGTGCTTGTGGCAGCTTTGCCACTATTTCATTTCGGTGAATTTGGCTGGTATCCGGTATATCGGGATACGTGAATCTATCGTTCTTTCTTTTTAGAAACGTTATGTCGAAATCTTCAGAACCGTGGATCGTGACAATTTGGCCAATATAAAATACTTTTTGTCCATGTTGTTTCAAACTTCATATAACTTGCTGATCACGATATTTCCGACAGTTGTTGTGGTTGTGGCAGCTTTGCCACTAATTCATTTCGGTAAATTTTGCTGGTATCCGGTAAATCGGGATACGTGAATCTGTCGTTCTTTCTTTTTAGTAACGTACTTTCTTGGAACTGCTTTTAGAAATGGTCTGACGATTTCTGGAGTCATTTCACCTGCTGTGGACATGTCCACACTAGCCCCATTTCAGTTGTCCACACTAGCCCCTTTATGTCTTTTTAAACAAAAATAGTTTTTTTTAATCTTACGGTAAAGTTCTTCAAAAATAATTTCAATGGCTTAAATAAACACTATTTTAAGATGTATTATCTATTAACACTGCAGCAGAAGAATAATTAGTTTAAAAGTAACACTGAAATTACGAAACAACAAAAAAATTACTTTTTGCTGCGTAAAACACGTTCGGTCACGTTATCATGGAAAGCTGAACTGACAACAAATGCATTTTTTTTTGGTGATGCAGAGTGCAAATACCAACTTGAAAAATATAAAACTGAAACAAAAAATTCAAAACGGCGCGAGAATTTGAATTTGTCCACACTAGCCCCCAGTCCACACTAGCCCCCAGTCCACACTAGCCCCCCCTTCCCCTACCAAATGTCATCCATCTGCATCAAAAAGGTTGAGATGAATGACGAATTATGTTACACTCTGTTAAAGATTCTGAGCCAATAAGGGATGTCGAGAGATAATGTGTTTTCGGAAATGCAACTACGAGGGTCGTTTGATAAGTTCGAAACTTTTTGCAATTCCCGCACAGTAATTTTAAATCCCGTCAACTATTATCTATTAACGGACGACTGTGAAATTTTGAGCAAGCTGTCTCAGTTTGTATTTAACATGCATTGAAAACGGACAACCTTAAAATAGGCG
Source organism: Calliopum simillimum (assembly GCA_951812925.1). Lineage (NCBI taxonomy): Eukaryota > Metazoa > Arthropoda > Insecta > Diptera > Lauxaniidae > Calliopum > Calliopum simillimum. The sequence continues at coordinate 39,734,660 of OX638370.1, forward strand.
TATGTTTGGGTCATGACCTCTTCATTTGATCTAAATCTCTTACCCCCAAGCCTTTTCTTCAGGTTTGGAAACAGGAAATAGTAAAAGGGGGCTATATCTGAAGAAAGTGCTGGATGGAGTAGCAGTTTGGTTTCTGGTTTTTCCATAGTGATTACACAAATTATATAATTTGGCCTATCGATTAAGCCAATTATATGTTTTGTGTTTGATGAATATTTATATTTTCACTATTCACTTTAAAAGATACACAAACTTTGATTTTTAAATATATAATTATTTTTATTTATTTTTATTTTTAATCTTTAGGTTATTATTATTTTTATTTTGAAGAACTGTCTTCTTCGAGTGACAAAAGTATTCTCTCTGTTATTTTCTAATGAAGAAAGTATTTATACAAAATTATCTTAAAACTAAATAAGTTCTTAATTATAGGTTTTTCCTTAAAACTAAATAAATACCTAGAATAATACATTTGTAACAATAAAACTTTATTGCGGTCGATATTATAAAATGGAATCCTAAGATATATTTATTACGGTTGGTGTTATAAAAACATCCCTTGCATCTTAAGTGCATATTCTTATTCTTACGAAACAGCTGTTACTTTTAGTAACAAAAGATACTGAGAATTAGTTAGATAGTAATTAATCTACAATTAGTTTGTAATTAATGTTTAGGACTAAGTGAGGGTTAGGTCGGAACGTAACTCACACGTGTATATCTGTGAAGACTTGTTTGAGCAAGGTAATTGATGTCGATGACACCTCGTGCATCCCAAAAACCAGTGCCCATTATCTTGTTGGCCGACATATCCATCTTGGCCTTCTTTGGTGTACGTTCAACCGAAGAAACCCACTATCTTGATTGTTTCTTGGTCTCTGGTATCTTGTGATATATCCATGTTTCGTCTACGTTGACAAAACGGCACAAAAACTCGTATACGCCTGAATTGCAGTTAGTTCGAAGGGCCTACTTGAAAATTCTTGTGCTGCTGTCTGAATGGACTTATTCCACTTTCATTTATAATAAATTAAAAAATTTGTCATACTTTTGTATGACTTATTCCATTTTCAGTCACAAAATATTTTTTAAATAAAGGCAAAGAAAAATTTAAGCTTTTGTATGTTGCCCTCGCCGATTTTTTCAAAGTTTTCGGATACTTTTCGATGTTTTATGATTTTTTTGTTATTTTTCGATACTTTTCGATTACTTCGATTCCTACAATCTTTTCGATAATTTCAGGACCTTAGCAATTATTTCGGTGTTTTTCAATAATTTCTAACTCAACTTTTTCGACAGATTTCGATACTTAATGATAAACTCAAATTCCTTTAGACTTTTTTGATGTTTTTGGATAGTTTTCGATCAATTCCGATTCCTGTAGACTTTTCCATATTTCTCAATAACATCAGACTTTAATTGCCTATTTCGATGTTTTTTTGATTAAGTAGAACGCCGATTAACCGAATCGCCAATGAACCGAATCGGTCCTAAGCGTTATATAAAAAATTAAAACCAAGTACTGTAAGTAAGTAATGTAATTTTTGTTTTGTTGTAACAAGTTGGAACTCGCTGGAGTCTAGATATATTTCAACTGTTATGGTAGAACTGTGTTTGTTAAACTTAATAAAGTTTATTCTATGCATGACAGTTCGTTTTTTTATTACCAGTCTATGTCCTATTATCCGAATTTTCGATTATTCGAATCGACCTCGGCCCCAATTAATTCGGATAATCGGCGTTCCACTGTACTTCTGATTCCTGCAATTTCTATCGATATTTTCAATGAACTCCGATTACTGTAGACTTTTTCGATATTTTTGATAATGTCCGACATTGTTAAAAATTTCAAATGTTTTTCGATAATTTTCTGGTTTAACACATTTATTTGATATTTTTCCGATAAATTTTGATTCTTATTGAGTTTATTAATGTTTGTTTCATAATTTTAGTAAATTATTGAAAAAATATCGAAAAAGTCAATTAAAGTCTAAGTTATTGAAAAAAATCGATAAAGTCCACATGAATCGGAATTATTCCAAAACTATCAAATAAGTCTATAGGAATCTATAATAACACTGTGGAACAAAATTTGGTCAACAAAAGTTTACGCGGATCTGACACTGCGGGGTGAAAATATAAGCCAAAATAAAAGACTATTTGGCTCAGTTTGTTCAAATTGGCTCTAGTTTTCGAGAAAAGGCCGATTGAATTTTGCACCTTGAATTATGTGTTTTTTTCGATATATCTCGTTAACTTAATTTTATAGCATTTGGTGGTGGGGTTTTGTTTGTGTCGTTCATATCTACACTTTCACTACCAAATCAGTGCTTTTGGATGCTTTTTTGGCAAGTAGAGCACAAAATTCTCAAAAAAGTGATATTTTTCGCCTTTTATGACATTCGCCTTAATAGAAATAACCCGAGTGGTGAATTTATGCCTTTTTACCTATAGCCGAGATCCATACAAATACTTTGATATAATAAATGTTACATATGGGCAAAAATTTCTCAAATGAGCCACCTAAGAAATTACACGTAAAAAAGGCTTTAACAAAATGATGTTTTATAACAACTAGTAAAGATTTTGTTAAAATTTTTTTTTTTAGAGATATTTAGCATAGGTTGGGAAATAAAATGGTACTTTTTTTCTGGACAAAATTTTTAATTTATTATTGAAAATCATTATTTCAAATAGGTACATCAAACTAAAGCAACTTCTCCGCCTCTGAGAAAACTATAAAAAATATGTAGGCACTCTTCACTTGTCAAGAAACTATATCATAGAAAAAAAATTGGGGTAATCGATATTGGCTCAAAAGTTATTTATCATATAGTGATGTCGTGCAAGTCTTTTTTCAGCATTAGAGAAAAACAACGCATCTTACGAAAAAAGTGTATATGGCATAAAATGCTTAGAATTATCTAAGGAATATGTGTGAATTTTTTCAGAATTTTCTGAGACATTTTATAATTTTTCAAAAGGTCCGAAAAAATAAATTTAATATGTTCCAAAAAAACTCACACGTATTCCTTAGATAATTCTAAGCATTTTTTGCCATATACACTTTTTTCGTAGGATGCCTTGTTTTTCTATAATGCTGAAAAAAGACTTGCACGACATCACTATATGGTAAATAACTTTTGAACCAATATCGATTACACCAATTTTTTTTTCTATGATAAAGTTTCTTGACTAGTGGAGAGTGCTTATCTATTTTTTATAGTTTTCTCAGAGGCGAAGAACTTGCTTTATTTTTATGTACCTATTTGAAATAGGGATTTTTTTACAAATCAAAAACACCATTTTATTCCCCGATCTATGCTAAATATCTCTAAAAAAAAACATTTTTACAAAATCTTTACTAGTTGTTATAAAACATCATTTTGTTAAAGCCTTTTTTACGTTTAATTTCTTAGGTGGCTCACTTGAGAAATTTTTGCCCATATGCCACATACATTATATCAAAGTGTTTGTATGAATCTCAGCTGTAGGTTAAAAGGCATAAATCCACCACTCGAGTGATTGCTATTGAGCCGAATGTCATAAAAGGCGAAAAATGCCACTTTTTTGGGAATTTTGTGCTCTTACTTGCCAAAAGTGCATCCAAAAATACTGATTTGGTAGTGAAGAAGTAGATATGGATTAGACCCCACCACTAAATGCAATAAAACTCAGTTAACTTACGAGATATATCGAAAAAAACACATAATTCAAGGTGCAAAATTCAAACGGCTTTTTCTGGAAAACTAGAGCCAATTTGAACAAACTGAGCCAAATGGTCTTTTATTTTGGCCTATATTTTCGCCCCGCAGCGTCAGATCCGAGTAAACTTTTGTTGACCAAATTTTGTTCCACAGTGTAATCACAAAGTATCGAAATCAATCGAGAAATCGGTAAAATTCAGAAATCATCAAAAAACACTGATCCTAAAATTATCGAAAAAGAGTGCAGAAATCGAAATGAATCGAAAAATATCGAAATATTCGGCAAGAATCATAATTTATCGAAAAGTAGCGAAAAAAATCCCGAAATAATCGGCGAGGGCCTAATATCAGGGGAAAAGTCTCCAGGAATCGAAAAAAAATTTAGCAACATACAAAAGTTTTGATATCCCTTTGTCTTTATTTACAAAATATTTTGTGACTGAAAACGGAATAAGTCATACTAAAGTATGACAAATTTTTTAATTTATTATAAATGAAAGTGGAATAAGTCCATTCAGAGCAAAAAAAACGTGGCTATTTTAACGGCATAACAAAATGTGGTAAATTTACAGTGGTAAACCCTTTACACTAGTTTAATAATGCCGACCCATATGTTTAAATTGATTTAAAAGCAAAACCTTCTGTTGCAAAAATGGACTCATTCCACTTTCAAAAAAATGTAAAATTGCTTTTCATCAAAAGTCCTTTTGAGTAATTTATGATGAAATCGTGGTCTTACGAGTCTGTAATTTTCAATATAAAAAGAGGACATATAAAGCTAACTATCACTACCATGAACTCATTTTTTCCGAAATTGGATTTACTCCACTTTCAAATAAACCCATTCATTTGTTGCAATTAGAAATGGTAAACATAGTTCTTCAAAACGAAAGGAATGTGCCAAAAAGCTATGTTAGGATGATCAAACTCTCTGCTGGGTATCTATAAAAAAGTGTTCAAGAGAGTCAATAGAGGATACAACATCCGCATCCCCAATCAACTTCATCGCACGAAATTAAACTCTGTCTAGCAGCTCCAAAGTAGTTTTTTTAGCACCGGCCAATATGTGCGAATTGTACTCTAGCTTTGGTCTAATATAGCCGAAATAGACAGTCCGAAGATCAATAGGAGTGAAGTATTTCTTACACTGTTTTAGATAACCTAAGCAGTTGGCCGCTTCTTTCGACACATCGAATACATGATCTGTCTATATCTAATAATGTCTACGCCGCACAATGGGAGGGTTTGTATGGAGCGGCGGTCATATATAGTAATAATAGCGCTATGCTAATAAAATTTGGTACAGATGTTTTTTACATTAAAATAATAAAATTCTGTGAATCCGAACAAAATTCGCCCACGGACACGCCTACCTCCCATGCAAAGTTAAGGCGTGGTCGGAATTTTTTTCAAAATGGGTATTAATTTCCAATAACTTGATCCCGCTGATTTCAAAAATGTTAAAAATTCTGAGGTATCTTTTATAGTTTTCAAGTTATGCGGAATAAACGAAATCTACTTTATAAAAACGAGATTTTGTTTGTTTGTGTATTTGTCCCTTATTGACTCGGAAACTAACTAACCGTTTATAAAGAAGTTTTTACATTGTGTTAGTACAAAAAAAAAAGGCTAAGTTATATGCTAAAAAAGTGGGCGGTGCCACGCCCTCCAAAAAATCAACTAATCATGTCTCCGAAACCCTTTGACGCAGATAAATGAGATTTGGTAAATATGTAAAAATCATCAGGACAAATAACTTTCACCGTAAAAATGGGTGGAGCCACGCCATCAAAAAAATAAATTCATTATTTCTCTGACAATATTTGTCGCACTTAGATATGATTGGGTACACATGCTAGGGCAATCAGAACAAATAGTTCTCACTAGAAAAGTGGGCGGTGCCACGCCCCTCTGAATGCTGATAATCACATCTCAGAAACTGTTTGACGTAGATAGACAAAATCTGATACATATGCAAAGTGCATTTGGAAAAATAATTTTCAATGAAAAATTGGCAGTGCCACGCCCTACGAAAAAAAATGTGTCATATTACTGACGCTACTTGGCGCAAATTATAAGGTTTAATAAAATGCTTCGCTGTGCAGTGGCGGATTAAGCATTGTCAAGAGAGGGGGCCGATTGACTACATTTCTAGATAATAACAGAATGTTTTTCAAATCTTTACATATAATTTGAAAAAAAAAAATGTAATCACTTGGCTTGAGAGGGGGGCCGATCGGCGCCATCGCCCTCCCTTGGATCCGGCACTGTCGCTGTGGCATGTCCAAGTAAAGAGATGGCAATTTCCATGGGGCTGAAAAGGGGGAATATACTCTTTATCTACTACCCTTTCGTTAAAAAAAAGCATCTTCCGAATTTAAGTTGACTGTTAGCTTAAAATTGATAAATTTGTTGTAAAACGTTGAAGAATATAAAGAAATAAAAATTGTTTGTTTTCTCAAAAACTGCAACAGGAAAAAATTCAAAGAAAAAAAAGTTCTCAAAAAAAGCAGTAGGGTCTTTGTATTTTGATTAAGCATACTTGGCCACATATTATATTGAAAAATAATGAAAATCAAAACATGTATTTTTTTTTTAATGTCAAAGTTTGTAAAATTTATCGATTTTGGCTTTTTGAGCTTAAATTTTCGAAAAATCCCCATAATTCACCTATCATACATAAAAACTCAAACACATTGTTGCGGCAAGAATTTTCACCGCTTACCAATCAATATAGCAAGTCGAAGTTGCTTGTATAAAGTTCACCACTAGCAACCGCTGACCACCAGTGAATACCTTCCAGTTTGGATCAGCAAACAAAACGCCTTTTTTCCGTGATGGATTTAATTCCAACACACTGCTGTATGCGTACTGCAAACCACCACACAATGCTGCGAAATTAAGAAGCGTCTTTTCACTGAAACACTGTCTTTTTTGCACTTGCAAATATAAACTTCAATTTATTTGCTTATCGCACTATTTAAATATAAGTTATTTTAAAGTAGTACAAGTTTTATATTAATTAAAAAAAGACTTTATTCACTTGCAATTGCGTTTAATAATTGAGATGTCCGGTTGCATAGAAAATCAAAAGAAGAATGAGAAAAGCAAACACGATCAAATGTCACTTCATGCGATCAGTGTTGCTTGCTTTTTTTACTAGCCGTAAGGGCAAAACAAATATTTATAAGTTATTGAAAAAAGCCTTAAGGGCAAAATTGCATATGATTAATGTTATGATTATTAATTAAAAAATGAAATGAATATATAAGTGTGAAATTGAATTACATATTAAAATTCAATACAAAAGGCAAGTAATAAACGTTAATATAATATAATAAAAAAGGAAAAATTATAAGAAATACGATCTGCTTCAACATACCGGCCTCGGTGAAGAATTTGGCTTTGGCAAGTTTTCAACGCTGTGGTATAAGTGCCAGTTTAGCGATTGGCCTCTTAAATGTGCTTGTTGGTGTTTTTACCTCGGCGACCCTTATTTTTCCGTCCACGCCTGGTATCACCTCCGTAATTCTTCCCAGCTTCCATTGCTGAGGAGGCAAACTGTCGTCGTGCACCAGCACCAGCGCACCAACGTTGAGATTGGGATTCACCAAGTCCCATTTGCTGCGACCCTGTTGCTCGAGGACATAGTCCTTGGACCATGCTCGCCAGAACGCTTGTTTGACCGAGCATAGTTTCTGAAATTGTTTTAAATATTTCAATTTGTTGTGCGGCGCGTCTGCGGCGGATTCGTGCGGCAGCGTGGTGATTGGCTCCCCAATGAGCAAATGGCCTGGCGTCAGCGCTGTGGTATCGTTGGGGTCGCTTGACATTGCCACGATTGGCCTGGAGTTTAGCATCGCCTCCACCTCGATTATTGCAGTACTCAGCTCGTCGGCAGTAAGGTTTGCGTTGCCCATGATGCGTAGAAGATGATGCTTTGCCAGCTTCACTGCCACCTCCCAGAGGCCGCCGAAGTGCGGAGCTCGTGGTGGGATGAAAGCCATCTCTATTCCTTTATCGGTTGCAAACTGCTGCAGCTTCTGGCGTTGGTGCTCGAATGCGACTTTTAGCTCGTTCAGTACGTTTCGTGCTCCCACAAAATTCGTCGCATTGTCGCAATGAATCCTCTGAGGAACTCCGCGTCTGCCGATGAACCTTTTTAAAATGGAAAGAAAACAATCAGTGGATAAGTCTACTACTAGTTCTAAATGCACAGCCTTGGAACTAAAACAAATAAATACTGCAATATGCATTTTAACGGGTGGGCGACCCCGAATTCGTAAAGATACATGAATTGGACCAAAAAAATCTAATCCGCATATAAGATCTGCGGGCAAATGACCCATTATTTGGTTCATTAGTTTTGGTTTATATCTAAAGCAATGCACGTACGAACAGTTTTGCTTCATGCCTCTCGAGCATTAATTAGCCATATTTTTTGGCGAAGTAACGAGACAAGTGATTTGGCTCCGGCATGACAATTTTGCATATGCAAGTTTTTCAAATAAATTTGTATGAAGTGTGTGTTTTTTGGCATAAGTAGCGGAAATTTCACATCGAAATGAAGATTTGAATGTAATAACCTACCACCAACACGAAGTAAAAAAAATGATCGCTTTTCTACGTTATAGCTTTGAATAAAAGGACACAATTTTTGCAAATGCGATTGAAGCTGCAATGACTTCTGCACTTTGCTAATTTCATCTGAAAATTCATGTCTTTGTATTACTTCCACAATTTTTAGGAAGGCCAAGTTTTTCTCAGCTGCAGACAATTCAAAACTATTACTTTTCTTAGGGCCGGTTTCACAATGTACAGTTAAAATATTTTTAAACTAAAGTTTACTAACGGAAGCTATGGGTATAAACTTTCCGTTAAATTATTTGAATTTCAATAAATTCCATTTTTTAACTTATGGTTAAATATATATTTTGAATAAATAACAAATTTCCCCTTAAAATGTTTTCAAAAAATGTAAACATTTCAAATTTTTTCATATGAATTTTAAAAAATATTTGAATTTATTTCAATCTGCCAGTTAAATTTTAACTAAAAAAATTGTGCCAGTTAAAGTTAACTGAACATTAGAGTTTATTTTCCGTCAGTTAATAAATAACTTCACATTGAGAAAACAATTTTATTCAAACTTACAGTTAAAGTTTCAGTTAAACGTTAACTGGACATTGTGAAAACGGCCCTTAGATAGATTTAAAAAACGATAAATATAGCAAACAATCCGTTTTAGCTTAGAAAAAGAGGAGTGTTTTGAAATCAACTCAAGAACAATATTATTTGTGTGTTCAGTTAGTAAAACAGAGCTTGATTTTTTAGTTTCAAGCATTTTGTCTTGAGAGCTTAATTTAGATTGATTGGACTTAGGCCACTCTTCTGAATGCTTCAAAAGGAATTCCGGCCCCATTAACCAAATTGACGTGAGAATTTCATTAGCATTGCAACCTCTGGAGACAATGTCTCCAGGATTTTCTTTTGAAGGGACATGCATCCATGTTATGTCGTGTGACAGGTCTTGGACTTCTGCCACTCGATTTGCGACAAATGTAGTCAAAGTTGATGGATGCGTTTGAACCCAATGAAGCACTATTTCGGAATCCGTCCAAAAAGTAGTGCTCTCGATTTCACAATTGATTAGTAGTGGTTTTACTCGCGCCCAAAGCTTTGAAAGCAAGTGCACAGCACATAGCTCTAAACGTGGTAAAGACTTTGTCTTTAATGGAGCTACTTTTGATTTTGCAGTTAATAGATGCACAGCAGTTTTTTGAGCAGATTTACTTCTAACATACAGGCAACAGCCATAAGCGCGAGTAGAAGCATCTGCAAAGCCATGAATTTGAATAGGGTGACTTGAAAAAGTATTCACAAATCGTGGAATTGATATTCCACTGAGCTCTTTGAGATTTTCTTTGAACGTGTTCCAACTGGTGTCAAGATTCATCGGTATAGACTCGTCCCAATCCAGTTTTCGAAGCCATAATTCTTGAAGAAGGATTTTAGCCTTTGTAATTATGGGGCAGAGGAGTCCGAGTGGGTCAAAAAGCCTAGCAGAAACAGATAGAATGTTTCTTTTTGGAGCTTTCAAGTTTTCAAAACTTGGATCCAAACGAAACGTAAAGTTATCGTTCTTCGGAAACCATCTCATGCCCAAAGTTTTAGTGAAATCGGCGTCATTAAATTGCTATGATTTTTCTCCATTTTGCCAACTGAAAACCAGCAGAATCAAGTACTTCTGAAACTTGAGTGGAAATAATTTCAAGCCCTTTGAAATCTTCAGCACCTGTAAGCATGTCATCTACATAAAAATCTCTTTTAAGCACCATAGAAGCAACTGGGTGCGAATTTTTATATAAATCGCCAAGGTGAGCGAGACACCTGGTGGCTTAAAACGGGGCTGAAGCTGTTCCGTACGTAACAGTATTTAATTGATAAATTTCAATTGACTCATTATGTGATTCACGCCACAAAATAAGTTGAAACTTGCGATCAGCTTCATCAATTAGAACTTGACGATACATCTTTGATATATCAGCTGTTATCGCATATTTGTTCAATCTAAACCGCAATAAAATTGAAAACAAATCGTTTTGAATAAAAGGTCCCACCATCAAGATATCATTTAAAGAAATGGTTGAAGAAGTTTTGCATGAAGCGTCAAAAACAACGCGAAGTTTTGTTGTGACGCTTTCAGGCCTGATGACGCATTGATGGAGGATTACATAATGTGGCTTTAAAAGTATATTCGGATGAGCTAATGACATGTGACCTAAATTTCGGTACTCTCGCATAAAATCATTATACATTTCTTTCAGTTGGCTATCTTTAAGCATTCTACGCTCAAGAGAAAGAAACCGTCTTTTGGCTATTTCATATGAAGAACCTAACGCATGAAAATCTCCTTTAAAGGGGAGTTTTACCACAAACCTGCCCGAAGTCAAACGTATAACTGATTTTTCAAATGAGTCTTCACACAATTGTTGCTCTGACGTAAACCTAGGTTTTGAGTTTGCTGGAATCTCTTCCATTTCCCAAAACTTTGACATCAATGAATCAAGTGATACTGCATCTTCGACAAAATCAGAATTAATGGAAACTGACAAACAAGTAGCAGATTGTTTATAGTTTCCTGAGACAATCCAGCCTAGCAACGTTTTCTGAATTGATGGAAGGTTGGAAGTTAACTTGATTTGGCCTACACAGAGTAAATCGAAAAACAATTCTGCTCCTAGCAACATGTCAACTCTTCGTGGTTTGTAAAATAATGGATCTGCCAATTAAATATTTGACGGAATATTCCATTGCTGATGAGGTAAAATGTCATCAGGATGAACTGAAGAAATAGCTTTTAAAATCCAAAAGTCTGACGAAAATACATGAGAATTGACGTTAGAGCAACAAATTGCATTAATTTTATGCTTTATTGGAGAGCTGACAGAATTTAGTGTAGTTATGCTGATTAATTTATCCTGCCTTTTTAATCGTAGCTTCTGAGCTAATTCTTCAGATATAAAATTTAGTTGAGATCCGGAATCTAGTAATGCTCTAGCATAATGGAATTGACCTGAAATGTCTTTGACCTTTACTATAGCTGTCGCTAAAATATCTTTGTCTTCTTGACTTGAAGCGAAATTAACTTGAGCGCTACTACTAGAAACCATACCCGAATCATTTATTGAAGTAGCAGTATGAGTGTCTGCTGAAACTGTATGAGGGAAAGCTGACGTTTGATAAATGTGCAAAAGTGTATGGTGAGGTTTATTACATACCCTGCACTTCATAGATTTACACTTTGGAACCGAATGTCCCTTCTTAAGACAGTTAATGCATAGCTGATTTGATTTAGCGAATTCAAATCGAGATTTAACTGAAAGAGTGTTAAAAGATGTGCATGAACTAATTGTATGCCCAGTTGCAGTACAATATAAACAAAGCAATGAAGGGTTTGTTTCCTTTGAAACCGAAAGTGAAATTTTGTTATTGGTTTTATTGTTACTAACTCCTTTAGTTACTTTATTTGGAGTGCATTTAGATTTCGAAGATTCTTCTGCAGAAACTTGCTGAAACCTCCGGTTGAGCACAACCTCACAATCCGACCAAAGCGGGAGTGTGCTATAATCCAAACTATCCTCAATTTTGTTCCTGGATTCAATGTCAATTTTAGACATAACCAGATGGATTATAATAGCATTGGTTATGCTCTTATCATCTCCTAATGAAAGTAACGATTCGTACGTAGCAGAAACCGTATCAATCGTGTTACGTAATGCTGATGCTGAAGGCTTTGATATTTGTGGAAGTTTGAAGAGTTGAGCAATCGTATCGAAAAATATTAAACATTTGTTGTCGTAAACTTTTTTTAAACAAGCCAATGCTTTAGAATAGTTGTCGTCACTTACTTGAAAAGCCTTGATCGTACCAAGCGCTTCACCTGATAGACACGAAACTAAATGTGTAAATTTTTCAATATCAGAAAGTGACGAATCTTTATCCACCAAAGTTTCAAAAAGACTTATGAAATTATTAAATTCGGAATATTTTCCACCAAATTTGGGTAATCGCATTTGAGGAAGTTTGCACTGTGAAGATGATGGCAAAATTATCGATGTGTCAGCGGCGCTGGACCGTTTGTTTTTATTAAGCAATGAAATAAAAATAGATTTAGCACTCACACTTATATTCTCCAATCTGCCCTACCATCATCAGTTATATCTACGGTGACCAACCGTCCTGTATTTCCGGGGACAGTTCTGTATTTCGGCTACGTGTCCCCGGAATTTATTTGAGAAATACGGGACATACAAATGTTCTGTATTTTATTTTGTGTCCCCTATTTGTCCTGTATTTGCACAGTTCATTTATTAATTTGTATAAAATATCAATAAAAATCGTAATTGTTAAGCTAATTCATCACAATATGAAGTTGCATATTTTCATATTTTTACAAATAGCTTTAAGACATCTTTAGAATATGCAAACTTAAACTGTGATAAACGGCTCTTTGACAATTAACAACTGAAATATCAAAATCATCAGTATAACCTTTTTTTTTTTTTTTTTTGTAAAAATTGTTGAGTTTAGCTTGTGCTAAAATGCTTCCACGGAAAGAATTTTCTCCATTATGAACATAACGTAGACACAGCTTCGAGCAGCACCATGCACAGGATTTGCTCTGGAAGAGGTTTTTCATTTAGATTAATTTTATTACATTTTATTCAATTCATATATAATTTATATGGGAAAAAGATCTTCCTGGGGGAGGGGTTAAACCTCGAAAACCCTCTACGTGTGCACAATCCTGGCTTACAATAAAGACACTTAAGACTATTTTGATAACAAAATGTAATTGTTATTTAAACTGTGTCGAGTTCAAAAAATATTTGAGGTCACACGAAGACATTTTGAAAATAATTTCTTTTGCGAAAAAATACTTAGAGCTGTTTTCACAATATCTGGGTAAAATTCAACTTGCGGATTGATATAAATTTTACATAAAATTTAATATCAGAGTGCCAGTTAAGGTTAAATCCAATTTAAATGTAATACAAGTAAAAGAAATAAATGCTTTTATTAACGAACAATAAATAAAGTTAAAATTTTTAAATTTTCAAAGAAAATTGTACCGTTGAGGTCTTCGTACGTAGGTATACGCCTTGAAGGAGGTTACATTTAGAAGTGAAAATCTTTTGTTTTTGCTCATCAGGCATTGTTTGCCTCAATATTTATGTGTCCCCGATTTGTCCCCGATTTTCCCCAGACTGTCCCCAATTGTCCCCGTTTTTTTCGCATAAATATCGTTTTGTCCCCGATTTTGCTCACACAGACATGGTCACCGTAGTTATATCTGATGATTCAATTTCGTTTTGAAGTTTCATTGCCTGTTCAATATATGAATTCAAAATTTCTAAACGACACTCAATTTCAACCGGATTCAGAGAAACTGTTTTTTCCACAACAGATTTCCGCAGACGCAAGATAGAGTTAGTAACTTTTTTTAGCTTAAGTTTCAAAAGCTCAAGGCGCTCTTCAACTTGTTGATCTTTCTTTGGAGCCATCTTGTAATCAATTAGTTATTCAAATGAAAATGAATATGTGAAAAATGTGACATCAAAGAATAAGCGCAAAAACTTATAAATGTTCTTCACAACATTAATATATTGAAGTTGCGTATAAAAGATGTTAATATAAAGAACGTGAAATCAAAGTATGAGCATAATCTCATAAATGTCCTTTATTACATAAATTAATTGTATGCAAATGTATACAAGCTCGTGTCCAAAGCAAATAGTTATTAATATATGAAGAACGTTAAACCAAAGTATGAGAATAAAACTCATAAATGTTCTTCATAAAATTTATTGACACTTTGTGCAACTAGAATGTATACCCTTAAAGCGGGTTTGTACTAGCAATGGGGTTAGTCAGCAGTTTTAAAGCAAATTATGTTGCCATGCATTGGTATTTATTGTTGCTTTATTTCACGAAATTGCAAACGAAAAAAGGCAAAAGCCCTTAGTGACAAAAGCAACAACCGAAGTATGATGGAACAAAACCGAAACGAAATTTATAACTGCTTTGTGCCAAATGTAATGAAACGAAATCGAAATGAAATTTATAACTGCACTTCACTGACTGTACCCATACGTTTTTAGCGTGATTTTCCGTTATCACTAAGACCAAAAATTTGTGCAAGCTAACCTCAAAAAATATAACCGCAAAGCATGTGCTTGTATAATGAGAATTCCAAATATTCAAAATGCCAAAAATCACTGTCTCGTTATGCTCGAGGACTTGGTTAATTGTTGACACTTTTTACCTGTACTTCCCGTTTGTAGACCATGGATGAATCACCAACTGTCCCTGCTCGGGCGCCAAAATGTTGCGGCAAGAATTTTCACCGCTTACCAATCAATATAGCAAGTCGAAGTTGCTTGTATAAAGTTCACCACTAGCAACCGCTGACCACCAGTGAATACCTTCCAGTTTGGATCAGCAAACCAAACGCCTTTTTTCCGTGATGGATTTAATTCCAACACACTGCTGTATGCGTACTGCAAACCACCACACAATGCTGCGAAATTAAGAAGCGTCTTTTCACTGAAACACTGTCTTTTTTGCACTTGCAAATATAAACTTCAATTTATTTGCTTATCGCACTATTTAAATATAAGTTATTTTAAAGTAGTACAAGTTTTATATTAATTAAAAAAAGACTTTATTCACTTGCAATTGCGTTTAATAATTGAGATGTCCGGTTGCATAGAAAATCAAAAGAAGAATGAGAAAAGCAAACACGATCAAATGTCACTTCATGCGATCAGTGTTGCTTGCTTTTTTTACTAGCCGTAAGGGCAAAACAAATATTTATAAGTTATTGAAAAAAGCCTTAAGGGCAAAATTGCATATGATTAATGTTATGATTATTAATTAAAAAATGAAATGAATATAAAAGTGTGAAATTGAATTACATATTAAAATTCAATACAAAAGGCAAGTAATAAACGTTAATATAATATAATAAAAAAGGAAAAATTATAAGAAATACGATCTGCTTCAACACACATGTTTTTTTAAAAGCTAAATGCTTGTACTTTATGACAAAATGCTGATTTGATATATTTCGAAGCAAACGAATTAAAAATAGCGTTCCAAAAAAGTCAACTTATTTTGTCCAGTCAAAAACCACAATATGAAAAAGTTTATAAAAAAAAAAGTTCTCAAAAAAAGCAGTAGGGACTTTGCATTTCGATTAAGCATATTGAAAAATAATGAAAATCAGAAAATGTATTTTTTTTTTTTTTTTTTTTAATGTCAAAGTTTTCAATTTTTCCATTTTTACCATTTTTTTTTTTTAAATTTTTGAAAAATCGCTATAATTCACATAAAATCGGCAAAAAAAAAAAATATATTTTTAACAAAGTAGAAACAATATACTTTGTAACGATATGCTACATTAGTGGACCGGGCTTAAAACAAATTAACTAGAGCATTTTTTCTGTTTAAAGTCCAACTTTGGGCTCACTGTGTTGCTAAATTAAAACAAAATTTTAAACATTTATAGGTTTTTTTTCCGTCCCTAAGTATTATCTGACGATTGGCGTAAAAATTTTTTAAATTCATAGCACTTTCAAATTTTACCTATTTATGGCCACAATCTCCCATTGTGTGCCGGCCGTATTGAGGGGTGGAGGGGACAATCCACTCGTCTGCTAGACAACAGAAAGCATTGGATTTTGCTAGCGTTTAATTCGACCCCACTCGAATATTGTTTTGAGGTCATTTGTGAGTGTGTCATTCATATACCGTCTTTTCATATGCAAAGTTGTGGATTGGATTAATGGTCGATGACAGAAGGTCATTAATGAAAACACGAAAAAGAGACGGGGATAGGACCGAACCCTGAACAACTCCAGCATTAATGAAGTTTTCGTTAGATGTGAAACCGTGTCTACGACAACACGTATAGAACGGCCAATGCAAAAGCTCGTTATCCATAGATTACTTTCCCGCCAGACGATTTGTCATATTTTCCCACTTGAACAATTTGGCCCAAACTAATAAGCATACTCGTTGTTAGCATTAACTTTACGAACACATAAATTTTACACTGAAGTAATAGAAAAGAATTAACACAAATACACTTTTAATTTATTTATTGGATTATCGGAAAAGTTTCATAAGCATTTAATATCTGCCAATTTTTATAAAGGTAAATTTACTAGTTATGGATTAGATAAACTTTAAAAATAAAAATTCATTTAGTAAATTTAATTCCTTTATGTTAATGTTCTTGTAATTTAGTCCCACTATTGATATCGCAAAACTTAAATAAATTCAAGTTTAACTTTTAGGGATGTCTCTTTAAAATACAAAAATACGTTTTAAATTCAAAAGTTTAGGTACGAATAAAAAATAATCATAATGAGAATATAAAAATTTATGTGTAGTGCAGGCAAATAAGGTAAAAACAGGTATTCATTTCTAATTTTGTTGAACATGCACCGATTTTGATCCGACAGGGCTCATTTTGTTCGTAATAAAATTTTGAACAAAACCAACACATTAGTTTTTTCCGGCCTTTCCCCAAAATTTCTTTAGTCCCCCGTGAACCCTCAAAATCGGATAAATTCAATAAAACTGTTCTAAACTGCTTAAAAATAGAAAGTTATGCTATTCACGGGGTTCTCTAGATTGCTGAATCCAAATATGATGTTGGAAAATGAAAAAACTCAAAATGGCGCCCGGAAAACTGCGTACATACCCATTTTAAGCACCAAAAATGAAAAAAAATCGTTACAGGTGGTTTTAGCCTAGAAGTCTTGTTACATTGAATACGGTCAGTGTGGGATATTGTTTTTATACTATAAAAAGTAAAGTTTACCAAAATTTTTTTTGTGTTTTTGATTTGTTTAATATTTAAGCAATAACTATAAAAAGTTAATACAACTCAAACTAATTTGAGGTCGCTGAACACGAAAAACCCAATTATTTTTTTTTCCTTGCGGCCGTTCCCTAGTTATTCATTAATTTATATTTTCGAGGTTATAGCTTCATATACATCAATATATTTCTATGACGCCAAGTTCGATCAATTTTATTTTTCCACGTTGACAAAGAGTGATTAATGGCGCTTCTAACAAGTATACCAATGATTATGCTTCGAACAAAATTGACTGAGTTATAGCAGAAAAAAGTTTGAAATTTCACAAATTTTTGAAATTTTTCACATCAACTTTAAATGAAACATTTGGTTTTTGGCATATAATGTTTTTAAATACTTGTTTTTTAGTAATTTTATTAAATGGCGCATATAATTGCAAACATTTTAAGCCTATGTTGAACAAAATCGAATGAAATTTCCAAAAGATATTAAGGTTTTAGTGCAATAAAGAAGATGTGAGAATTTTCGAAATGTTCGGCCTGAGTCAACAGATCCAGTTTTTCAGCCTCCAGACAGGACACCCTACACTTATTGAACACTTTAAAGATGATTTAAGTAACTTCTAATCATTCTCTGTTGAAGAACATTGCGGATTGTATCAAAAATATTAATTTTTTAAAGAAATCGAAATTTCCCCATTGCACTAAAACCCTAATGGGCCTTATCGTAAATAAATATTCTCGAGAATGTATTCACTAACTCCCTGGTTTGCAATCGCAAAAAAAATTTCGTGGAAAGGGAAAATTCACTGGAAAAATTATGTGATCGGCAATAAGTTGGGAGCGAGTTTTTTCACTTTTATTTGTTAAATTTGCTCCTCAACTTTTTGCTAGGGAGTACTTATGTACAAATGAATAATTATAAATAACGTTTGACAGATCAAAAACTTTAGTACAACAATTTTAAAGCTTATTGAAATAGCTTTCATATGGCACTAAAGTTTTTAATATTCATCCAAGCGTTTTCAACTTATACTGGTTCTTCTAAAACTACTTTTCACTTAAAAATTTTTTTTTTTTGTAACTTTTTGATGCTAATTTTTGATTTTTCAAATCCACCAAAAAGATTAAAAATGCATTTTTTACTTTAAAAAGCAAAGCATTAATTTAAATTTCACTGCTGCAATCGCTTCTTTTTCTTCTTTTGCAATTGCTGTTTCTTGTTTTTCTTTTTTTTAACTTAAATCCAGTGGAAAATGGAAAAAAAATGTCAACGATTTATGGAAAAAAGCGTTGCCACATGTTTTTTTTTTGTGCAAAATGTCTACGAAATTGCAAAAAATCAGCGTTCAGACTGGTGTTTGCGCAAAATGTCAAAGATATGGGAAAGACACAGCGTTGCCAGATGTTGTTTTTGTGTAAAATGTCAACGCTCTTGGAAAAACGCAGCGTTGCAAACTGGTTATTTCTGAAAATGTCAACGATATTAAAATAAAAAAAGTATCCCTGCAGGAAGGGGAGTTTCCATTAATGAAATATTCACTACTTCCACTGCTTCTTCCCCGGGAGGGAGAGAATGGAACTCCCTTCAGATTTACGATAAGGCCCAATATCTTTTGGAAATTTCATTCGATTTTGCTCAACATAGGCTTAAAATGTTTGCAATTATATGCGCCATTTAATAAAATTACTAAAAAACAAATATTAAAAAAAATTATATGCCAAAAACCAAATGTTTCATTTGAAGTTGATGTGAAAAATTTCAAAAATTTGTGAAATTTCAAACTTTTTCCTGCTATAACTCAGTCAATTTTGTTTGAAGCATAATCATTGGTATACTTGTTAGAAGCGCCATTAATCACTCTCTATAAACGTGGAAAATAATTGATCGGACTTGGCGTCATATAAATATATTGATGTATATGAAGCTATAACCTCGAAAATATAAATTAACGAATAACTCGGGAACGGCCGCAAGGAAAAAAAAAATAATTGGGATTTTCGTGTTCAGCGACCTCAAATCAGTTTAGAATAAATGGTTTCCAAAATGTTACAAATATTTTTAATTTTGAGTTGTATTAACTTTTTATAGTTATTGCTTAAATAATAAACAAATCAAAAACACAAAAAAAAATTTGGTAAACTTTACTTTTTATAGTATAAAAAACAATATCCCACACTGACCGCATTCAATGTAACAAGACTTCTAGGCTAAAACCCCCTGTAACGATTTTTTTTTCATTTTTGGTGCTTAAAATGGGTATGTACGCAGTTTTCCGGGCGCCATTTTGAGTTTTTTAATTTTCTAACATCTTATCTGGATTCAGTAATCTAGAGAACCCCGTGAATAGCATAACATTCCATTTTTAAGCATATTAGAACAGTTTTATTGAATTTATCCGATTTTGAGGGTTCACGGGGGACTAAAGAAATTTTGGGGAAAGGCCGGAAAAAACTAATGTGTTAGTTTTGTTCTAAATTTTATTACGAACAAAATGAGCCCTGTCGGATCAAAATCGGTGCATGTTCAACAAAATTAGAAATGAATACCTGTTTTTACCTAATTTGCCTGCACTATTTGAAATTTCACAAATTTTTTGAAATTTTTCACATCAACTTCAAATTAAACACTTCGTTTTGGGAATATAGTTTGTTTTAAATAAATTTTTTTTGTAAAAATTTAATTAAGTGGCGCTTGTAATTGCAAACATTTTAAGCCTATGCTGAGCAAAATCGAATGAAATTTGCAAAAGATATTAAGGATTTAGTGCAATAGGGACATTTTGATTTCTTGCAAAAATTATTATTTTTGATTCAGTCCGCAATGTCCTTCTACAGAGGATGATGAAATTAGTTAAGAAAAAATGGTTTGCAAAATGTAACAAATTTTTTTAATTTTGTGTTGTTTTAACTTTTTTTAGTTATTCCTTTAATAATAAACAAATCAAAAGCAGGAAAAAATTTTTTGGTAAACTTTGCTTTTTATGGCATAGAAAAGAAAATCCCACCTCAACCGTACAAATTCATGCACTGCAACGAAACTTCTAGGCTAAAACCCCCAGACTGTATAAAAAGGGTATGTTAATAGGACTTTTTGTACCCTTTGTCCTTCCGTTTGTAACGCAGACATGGAGGCGTGGCAGATATAGAAAAGTATATAAATTCTTGATCAGCGTCACCTCCTGAGTCGATATAGCCATGTCCGTCTGTCTGGCTGGCTGGCTGTCTGTGCGTGGAAATACATTTTTTGAAAAAAACTGAGCAAGATAATTCAATGAAATTCGGTACTCTGTCTCCGTCGTCAAAGTAAGCTCGAGGGATTGAAAATGAGCGAAATCGGTCTACGGACACGCCTATCGCTCATACAAAAAATATATTCAAAATGCAACTTTAGGAGTATTTTTTCACGAGAATGTAACCAAAATAACATAAATACTAGGATAACCTTAAAATTTTTATTTCTTATGAGACATGGTTTTTACTTAAAAACTTATCATTACGATATCCTCCCTTATTGCTTGTGACAATAAGAAATAGCAACTTGGGCCGATTTTTGATCAAAAAGCAAATTGGTCCAAATTTGATTTATGACGACATGGCTTATGCGGCTTTGATAACAATATACGTCATTGAAACATCAAAAATTCAATCATACACTACAAAGTTTTCACTGATTTCATTCTTGTACCGCAAGTCAGAACAGAATGTACCGTCGAGTCACAAATTCGAAATGTTGTATTTTCTTCATCAAAATAGCTGGCTTTTATTCCTTCGATTGCTACATAAAAAACAAAAAAATATAAAATAGTAGTTTGGCTAAAATTCTAGCTGTGTGAACTTGGCACCCAAGTTTAAAAAAAAATGATTTTTTTTTTATAAATCGATAGCATATTTGTTGTAGATGTTTGTAGTGATTTGCATTTCGTTTGTAGTTTAACGGTTTTCGAGAAATCGAAGTTTAAAAAAAACGTTAGCACCCCACTTTTGAAATCGGTAAAATTGAAAACGCAGTTTCGTTTAAAATCGTTTGTAGTTGTTTGTAGTGATCTTCATTTCCATTTTGGGCCAACCGTTTTTGAGATATCGAAGTTTAAAAAAAAAGTTAGCCCCCCCACTTTTCGGAATCATAAAACTGAAAACGCAGTATTATTTGCAACCGTTTGTAGTTGTTTGTAGTGATTTTCCTTTCGTTTGTAGTTCAAAGGATAAAAAGCTACAAACGATTTTCTAAAACTCGAAACCGGTTTTTTTTTAATATTGAATTCACCCAAAAACTTAGTAAGCAGATCGCTTAACAATCGTTTGTAGTCGCAGAAAAACACTTTCCTCTTGTTTGAAGTTCAAAGAATAAAAAGTTACAAACGATTTTCTAAAATTTCAAACTGTTTTTTAATTATTGAATTCACCTCAAATCCAAGCAAGCAGTTCGCTTAACAATCGTTTGTAGTCGTAGAAAAACACTTTCTTTTTGTTTGTAGTTCAAAGAATAAAAAACTACAAACGATTTTCTAAAATTTGAAACGGTTATTTTTGAAGTATTAATTTTATCCAAAATCTAAGTATGCAGTTCGCTTAACAATCGTTTGTAGTCACAAAAAAACACTTTCTTTTTGTTTGTAGTTCAAAGAATAAAAAACTACAAACGATTTTCTAAAATTTGAAACGGTTATTTTTGAAGCATTAATTTTATCCAAAATCCAAGTATGCAGTTCGCTTAACAATCGTTTGTAGTCGCACAAAAACATTTTCTTTTCGTTTGTAGTTCAAAGAATAAAAAACTACAAACGATTTTTCAAAATTTGAAACGGTTATCTTTGAAATATTAATTTTACCTAAAATCCAAGTTTGCAGTTCGCTTCAGAATCGTTTGTAGTCGTAGAAAAACATTTTCCTTTCGTTTGTAGTTCATAGAATAAAAAACTACAAACGATTTTTTAAAATTTGAAACGGTTATCTTTGAAATATTAATTTTACCTAAAATCCAAGTTTGCAGTTCGCTTCAGAATCGTTTGTAGTCGTAGAAAAACATTTTCCTTTCGTTTGTAGTTCAAAGAATAAAAAACTACAAACGATTTTTTTAAATTTGAAACGGTTATCTTTGAAATATTAATTTTACCTAAAATCCAAGTTTGCAGTTCGCTTCAGAATCGTTTGTAGTCGTAGAAAAACATTTTCCTTTCGTTTGTAGTTCAAAGAATAAAAAACTACAAACGATTTTTTAAAATTTGAAACGGTTATCTTTGAAATATTGATTTTACCTAAAATCCAAGTTTGCAGTTCGCTTCAGAATCGTTTGTAGTCATAGAAAAACATTTTCCTTTCGTTTGTAGTTCAAAGAATAAAAAACTACAAACAATTTTTTAAAATTTGAAACGGTTATCTTTGAAATATTAATTTTACCTAAAATCCAAGTTTGCAGTTCGCTTCAAAATCGTTTATAGACGTAGAAAAACATTTTCCTTTCGTTTGTAGTTCAAAGAATAAAAAACTACAAACGATTCTGAAGCGAACTGCAAACTTGGATTTTAGGTAAAATCAATATTTCAAAGATAACCGTTTCAAATTTTAAAAAATCGTTTGTAGTTTTTTATTCTTTGAACTACAAACGAAAAGAAAATGTTTTTTTGCGACTACAAACGATTGTTAAGCGAACTGCATACTTGGATTTTGGATAAAATTAATGCTTCAAAAATAACCGTTTCAAATTTTAGAAAATCGTTTGTAGTTTTTTATTCTTTGAACTACAAACAAAAAGAAAGTGTTTTTTTGCGACTACAAACGATTCTGAAGCGAACTGCATACTTGGATTTTGGATAAAATTAATACTTCAAAAATAACCGTTTCAAATTTTAGAAAATCGTTTGTAGTTTTTTATTCTTTGAACTACAAACGAAAGGAAAATGTTTTTCTACGACTACAAACGATTGTTAAGCGAACTGCTTACTTGGATTTGAGGTGAATTCAATAATTAAAAAACAGTTTGAAATTTTAGAAAATCGTTTGTAACTTTTTATTCTTTGAACTTCAAACAAGAGGAAAGTGTTTCTCTGCGACTACAAACGATTGTTAAGCGAACTGCTTACTTAGTTTTTGGGTGAATTCAATATTAAAAAAAAACCGGTTTCGAGTTTTAGAAAATCGTTTGTAGCTTTTTATCCTTTGAACTACAAACGAAAGGAAAATCACTACAAACAACTACAAACGGTTGCAAATAAAACTGCGTTTTCAGTTTTATGATTCCGAAAAGTGGGGGGCTAACTTTTTTTTTAAACTTCGATATCTCAAAAACGGTTGGCCCAAAATGGAAATGAAGATCACTACAAACAACTACAAACGATTTCAAACGAAACTGCGTTTTCAATTTTACCGATTTCAAAAGTGGGGTGCTTACGTTTTTTTTAAACTTCGATTTCTCGAAAACCGTTAAACTACAAACGAAATGCAAATCACTACAAACATCTACAACAAATATGCTATCGATTTATAAAAAAAAAATCATTTTTTTTTAAGCTTGGGTGCCAAGTTCACACAGCTTAAAATTCTTCCTTAAGTTAACAAATGAAAAAGAGCATTCCGTTTCAAGTCCAATGAGTCACACTTATTTAAACAACAATTTAAGACAGAAATCATCAACTTTTTAAAATTTCCTTATACTTAGTTAAAGAAGGGTTCTTTAGTTATTTTTCGAGACTGTTTTCACAGTCTTAAGGCTTAAAATAACTTAGTTACACAGAAAAAAAAAAATTGGTCAACGATAGAAATTGCACCAACCCGCAGTAAAGGTTAAATTGACTGTGCAGTCCAGTAAAATTACTGTGAAAATAGTTCTGTACAGTTACTGTTAAAATGTTTAGGTTCTGTGAAAACAGTTTATTAACCTATATTTTCGATAGAAATTTCACCAACCCGAAGTTTTTGTATTTTAACCGGTGAACTCTGTAAGCTTACAGTTTGCTCGGCTTGGAAACCATTCAAAGCAGTTATAGTAAAAATAACCTTCTAGAAAGGTCAGCTAACAATATAAACTGTTACAATACAGTTTAAACTGTTTTGCAACGGTTTAATAGTTAGCACCCCAGGAGGGTTGTAACAAGCCGTTTCCAAAAGCCGTAGAAATTGTACGAAACAACTTCTACGGCGGAACCATTTCAAATGGCAAAATATAAAACTCTAGAAAACTTATGTATATTGATTTATTCTTAAACAATGTGAGAATTTTATGAACCTTTTAAAAACTCAACTCAAACTTTTATTCAAAACAAATGTATGGAATACAAAATGTAGGGTAAGGGAGGGAAATATGGACCACCCATCTTTCTTTTTTAAATAAAACCCAAAATACATAAAATAAAACAATTAATTTTATGTCATTCAGTAAAGGAAACAATTTACCTTTATTCTGATTTACTTTTAGATAAATATCTCATCAGGATAAAGAAAAAAAAAAAAAATTAAAAAACTGAAAATACTCAAAATGAAGATAAAACTAGTAAGGGTGTAAATTTTGGCCTGGCCAAAAAATAAATACCCTACACTGCAGTATTTTGAAAATTTTGCTTATATGGGAGGTGCCACGCCCTCTTGTCCGAGTACACCCAGTTCTTGTTCAGAGCTTGCATTTATATTTTTTAGTGTCAGAGTGAAATTTAGTTGGATTATCTCAAAAAACTCCTTCAGTATAGCATTTTGTTTTATTTCACCCAATTTTCGCTGAGAGCTTTCATTTATAATTTTTAGTGTCTGAGTCAAATTATGTTCGAATATCTCAAAAAACGCTTTCAGTATAGCGTTTTTAAGCTTTTGCTTGTATGGGAGGTACCACGCCCTCTTGTCCGAGTACACCCAGTTTTTGTTCAGAGCTTGCATTCATATTTTTTAGTGTCAGAGTGAAATTTAGTTGGATTATCTCAAAAAACTTTTTCAGTATAGCATTTTGAAACTTTTGCTTATATGGGAGGTGCCACGCCCCCCTGTACGATTTCAACCAATTTTTGCTGAGAGCTTTCATTTATAATTTTTAGAGTCTGAGTCAAATTCGGTTCGAATATCTCAAAAAACGCTTCCAGTATAGCGTTTTGAAGCTTTTGCTTATATGGGAGGTGCCACGCCCTCTTGTCTGAATTCGCTCAGTTTTTTATCAGAGCTTGCGCTTACAATTCGTAGTAGTTATTTGTATTGTGGTTGCATTGTCGTGAAAAATACTCCTAAAATTGCATTTTGAATATATTTTTTGTATGGGCGGTAGGCGTGTCCGTTGACCGATTTCGCTCATTTTCAATCCCCCGAACTAACTTTGACGACGAAGGCAATTTACCAAATTTCATTGAATTATCTTGCTCAGTTTTCCCAAAAAGTGTATTTCAACACACAGCCAACCACCCAGCCAGCCAGCCAGCCAGCCAGCCAGCCAGCCAGCCAGCCAGCCAGCCAGCCAGCCAGCCAGCCAGCCAGCCAGCCAGCCAGCCAGCCAGCCAGCCAGCCAGCCAGACAGACGGACATGGCTATATCGACTCAGGAGCTTACGCTGATCAAGAATATATATACTTTTCTATACCTGCCACGCCTCCTA
The DNA here is from genome assembly GCA_951812925.1 of Calliopum simillimum. NCBI lineage: Eukaryota > Metazoa > Arthropoda > Insecta > Diptera > Lauxaniidae > Calliopum > Calliopum simillimum. Next base: position 39,760,328 of record OX638370.1, read on the forward strand.
CTCTGCGTTACAAACGGAAGGACAAAGTGAATATACCCTGGGTGTAGGGTATAAAAAAGTGTAGTGTAATATGGACCATATAGTCCATTTGGTACAGAAGTTGCATATAAGAATGTCACTTCCAGATTCGGCACATTTTTCATGACTCCAAGAACGTCAGATTACACATTCAACCTAAAATTCGCCACGTCGATCTTCTGAGTAAAGGGTGTTACAATATATGCATTTTTTACCATTTTTATACCCTATACCCGGGGTATATTCACTTTGTCCTTCCGTTTGTAACGCAGAGAAGGATGCGTGGCAGGTATAGAAAAGTATATATATTCTTGATCAGCGTCACCTCCTGAGTCGATATAGCCATGTCCGTCTGTCTGGCTGGCTGGCTGGCTGGCTGGCTGGCTGGCTGGCTGGGTGGCTGGCTGTGTGTTGAAATACACTTTTTGGGAAAACTGAGCAAGATAATTCAATGAAATTTAGTACACTGCCTGCGTCGTCAAAGTTAGCTCGGGGGATTGAAAATGAGCAAAATCGGTCAACGGACACGCCTACCGCCCATACAAAAATTATATTCAAAATGCAATTTTAGGAGTATTTTTCACGACAATGCAACCACAATACATATAAGTACTACGAATCGTAAGCGCAAGCTCTGATAAAAAACTGAGAGAATTCGGACGAGAGGGCGTGGCACCTCCCATTGAAAGATAGGCGTACAATTTGTTCATTATTATTCGTCTTTAATGTGTTAAATGATAAAATTAATTGCTGGGAAATTTCTAGTTTATTTGTTACTTATGTCCCTACTAGAAATCTAAGAAATTATAGATTACACTAGTTTACAGCAAAAATGTGATCTGGTTGCCACTATAAAATTCTTATGTAAAATGACTCCCTGATTCCGAAAATAACTATATTTTTTTTTTCTACGGAGGCGTTTTCTAGAAATCCCCCTTTTCCTGTTTTTGAAGGGGGGGAAAAATATGATCTCATATAATCACATATATCTCGTAAACCAATAAAGCCAGCTTATTATGTAAGACAACAAACGAAAGATAATAAAATTTTACATAAACGCCTCATACTTTACTTTTCGATCAGTTTTTTATTTTTTGTGTTATTAATAAACATTTCGAAAAATTTTGATTTTTCTTTTGAAAAATCGAAAAAAAAAGTTTTTCAATTGGGATATTTTCTTGAAAAAAAATTCGGTAAAAATAAAAAAACTTCATTGTGCAAAAGTCTAAAGAACCCCATTAAAAACAAGATACCAATGAAGAAAATCGATGGATAAATAACGGAGTTATAATCAATTAAGTGAAAATACCAAAAGTCAAATTTTACTCTATTTTTGTAATTTTCCTGCATAAGGATACAATTTTGAAAATTTTTTTTTCCGATTCGACCGATTCATATTTTTTTTTGATTTGGTGGACCATCATAAGTAAAAAAAAATTGTTTTTATTTTTTTCGCTCGTGTAGTGTTGCCGTATTAGAAAAAAAACAATTATTTGAGGTGTCACTTAACTTAAACTGATCTGTAAAGAGAACTTCATATTTTACTCCTTATCTGAGGATATTATTAAAAAGGCAAATAAATTGCCTTTCTAACATTGGGTCATTTGTTGATATCAGATGAAAATTAGCCAATCTATAGTAAACCAAATTTCAAATTTAAAGCAAATTTCGATGATTTTCAGAATCTTTCTTTAACGCCGTTAACATTTTCTTGTTCGAAAAAATAGAAAAAGTCAAATTTTATTACTTTTGTCATTTATATATTTTATTACAAAAATTTTGAGTTAATACGGACCAAGATCGGATGAAAAATGACAGCTCTATTCTAGATTTAGTGAATAAACATATGAAATTTTTGTTTTGCTAATTAAACAGACAGTAATTTAGTAGGTTCACTCACTAAATCTAGAATAGAGCTGCCATTTTTCATCCGATCTTGGTCCGTATTAATTCAAAATTTTTGTAATAAAATATATAAATGACAAAAGTAATAAAACTTGACTTTTTCTATTTTTTCGAACAAGAAAATGTTAACGGCGTTAAAGAAAGATTCTGAAAATCATCGAAATTTGCTTTAAATTTGAAATTTGGTTTACTATAAATTGGCTAATTTTCATCTGATATCAACAAATGACCCAATGTTAAAAAGGTAATTTATTTGCCTTTTTAATGATATCCTCAGATAAGGAGTAAAATATAAAGTTCTCTTTTCAGATCAGTTTAAGTTAAGTGACACCTAAAATAATTGTTTTTTTTTCTAATACGGCAACACTACACGAGCGAAAAAAATAAAAACAATTTTTTTTTACTTATGATGGTCCACCAAATCAAAAAAAAATATGAATCGGTCGAATCGGAAAAAAAAAATTTTCAAAATTGTATCCTTATGCAAGGAAAATTACAAAAATAGAGTAAAATTTGACTTTTGGTATTTTCACTTAATTGATTATAACTCCGTTATTTATCCATCGATTTTCTTCATTGGTATCTTGTTTTTAATGGGGTTCTTTAGACTTTTGCACAATGAAGTTTTTTTATTTTTACCGAATTTTTTTTCAAGAAAATATCCCAATTGAAAAACTTTTTTTTTCGATTTTTCAAAAGAAAAATCAAAATTTTTCGAAATGTTTATTAATAACACAGAAACTAAAAAACTGATCGAAAAGTAAAGTATGAAGCGTTTATGTAAAATTTTATTATCTTTCGTTTGTTGTCTTACATAATAAGCTGGCTTTATTGGTTTACGAGATATATGTGATTATATGAGATCATATTTTTCCCCCCCTTCAAAAACAGGAAAAGTGGGATTTCTCGAAAACGCCTCCGTAGAAAAAAAAAATATAGTTATTTTCGGAATCAGGGAGTCATTTTACATTAGAATTTGATAATGGCACTCAGATCACAGAAAAAAATAATTAATTTGTAAACTAGTGTTATTAGAGGATCAGACTCATAGGACAAACTATTCATTAAATGAACCTATTGCAAGATGCATTCGTGTATGTAATAATTATTGTCAGTTCTTGGATTATAATGTTAGCTTGCATCGGTTTAAACTTAATTTATTTGAAATTTTTAATTAACTTACTTTAGTCTGTAAGATTCTTATTGTAGTCTGTAAGATTGTTAATCTGTAGACCGAATTTAATAAATAAATAAATAAATAAATATAAGCAAAAGCTTCAAAATGCTATACTAAAAGAGTTTTTTGAGATAATCCAACTAAACTGAAAGCGTTTTTTGAGATATTCGAACCAAATTTGACTTAGACACTAAGATTTATAAATGAAAGCTCTCAGCAAAAATTGGGTGAAATCAGACAAGGGGGCGTGGCACTTCCCATATAAGCAAGAGATTCAAAATGCTATACTAAAAGAGTTTTTTGAGATAATCCAACTAAATTTCACTCTGACACTAAAAACTATAAATCCAAGCTCTGAACAAAAACTGGGTGTACTCGGACAAGAGGGAGTGGCACCTCCCATATAAGCAAAATTTTCAAAATACTGCAGTGTAGGGTATTTATTTTTTGGCCAGGCCAAAATTTACACCCTTACTAGTTTCCTTTGTAGTTAACGAATTACACATAAAGACCATCAGACTTGTCATGAAAACTGCGACTAGATTCCCCATCAGAAAAAGATGATAAATACATTTGTTTTTGAGGCTTTTTTCTTTGGTGGTCCATATTACCCACAGCACGTGTTGGTGAAATACATGGTTTTTTTATCAAAAACTCTTTTGGTTAATGAACTTATTAGTGTTAATAAATTATAAATAGTATTCACTGTGTTGTGTGTTGATCACACGCTGTTATAAATATTCATTGCCTACCGTTAGGGATTTGATGTTATTCATACTCAACTCAGTACTAAGGCTATACTCGTGATAGTTTTAGTACTGCCAGAGAAATAACAGCTAGCATACCTTTAGGAGCTGCTAGTAAAGAACGGTAAGCAAAAGAGTTAAAGAACAGCGGGTTCAACGCGGAAGCAATCTGACCCCTATATCATAGATACGTGACTTTATTGGGCACGTCAATAAAGCCAAGTAAGATATATTTCGCAATACTGCGAAATAGTACGTAAACAGATAATGTAAGTTGTAACCATACATGTATGTAGCTAGAGGCATCTGTAAACCTCTAGCTGGTAAGTAATTTGAAAATAAAGAATCAGTTAGTGATCGGAGTTAAAACAGTCGACAAGTGTTTCATTTGAATCGGAGTTAGGTGTGCAAAGATCCCGAACAAACAACGCCGTAACCAGTGTGAGCAGCAGCAAAGAGAAGTGGGAGCGGCAGCGGAGCAGCGGAACCAAGGGTAAGTAGCCTTAACCGAATTTAACACTATCGTTTCTTTTGTTTCATCTCTAGGTAAACAGCTCAGCTGTATTTCCCCTCGCAAGGGAAATATAGCATCAACATTTTGGCGCAGCCGGTAGTCCGAGCCAGGACTACGCATCGAGGGAAGCAGGATTGAAAAAGAGAGATCAACGTTGGAAATAATAATTCGTAGAAAGTGGTGAGTATTTTAATTAAAAAACCTTAGAAAGTCTTAGTCTACTTTGCTTTAATTTATTGCAAGTGCTAAGCCAGCTAGTAGCGGTTTCAATATCGCACAGCTGTTCAGGATCAGGTAGGGCCTAATTCTATTAAGCGATTATAAATTTCGTTACATTTTGTGTGAAAAGTGAGGGAAAGTGTCCATGAGAGTAGGAAAGGAAACAAATTTTAGGGAAATCTTTGTTAGGTTACAGTCGTTTCGGGACTGGGTGTTCTTGTTTTAAAAAAAAAAAAAAATTTTGTGGAAAATTATTAATATTAATAATTTGTGTTTTTGGAAAAAAAAAAGGGAGAAAATTTTTCATAACTGGGAATTGTTAAAAAAAAAAAATTTAGTAAATTAAAATTTTAATTTTTGTTCACCGATAGACTGGCTTCCCCCACCCGTGGTAAGAAGTCAGTTGTGCGATATCGGTTTCGTTTTCGTGGAAGAATAATCGGTGAAAAATTTCTGGAGTTTGCTCTTAGTGGTTTTCGTGCTGGGTTGGCTGAGACCTTTGGTATAATCGAGTACCAAGGGCTTGGGAACCTTGTTAAGGAAACTAAGAGGAGTGAAATCCTGGTAATTTTTACAACCGAAGTAGTTCAATTCTTTTGTTCGAACGGTTTACAAACTTTGAAGCCACTTTGCAAGGGGCTGGTGTTTGTAAAGCTTTCGTTGAAGTTTTGAGCTCGAAATCGGAAAATCCTGCTGGTTTAGTTTTGGGTTCCTGGGAATTATTTTCAAGTAATTCCATGGTTCCGTTTCGATCAGTAGGATTAAGCGGGAATTAGCGGAGATAATTGAGGAAAATTTCTTTTGAAAATTTATTTCTTTCTTTACGAAGGGAAAAATTTCGTATTCAGTTCTTTTCATACCAGCAACTAAAAGCTGGTATATGCAAAATAAAACGTTTCGTTTATTGTTGCGCAGGTCGTGGTTTCACTTATTCAAAGGGGAAAAAATATATGTGAATAGAACTTTGCGTTGTGGTTCATATGAACTGTTTTTGCAATTGTAGTTGCAATTTTTGATTTTTGTTTTTGGTTTTAGCACAATTGGTTTTCGATTTCAATAAAACAGAAAATAAAAAGACAAAATTAAGTCATATTTTTGGTTTGTGTTGGTAGCAAAGCCAATGCGTTATTTTGTTATTGGAATTGAAATTACTGCTAATTGTGTTGGTCATTTTTGTTTGCAGTGGGAAAAACTGTATTTGATAAAATTTGTAATGTTTGTTAATGTTGTTAACGGGTTTTTCTTTGGGTGAATTTCTGAAATATTGAGGACGGCAGATCAAGGCCGTGATTCAGTGTGCATTTGCGTTTTGGAAGTTGGAAAGATGAAACGGTTTTGATTGTTTAGTGTTATGAGTGAACTTGAGAAACTGAGAACTGATTACGGAAGGTTATTAAGTGAGATAGGGAATTTTAAAGAAAAGTTGTGGGAGTGTTTGAAGCTAGCTGCAGGGGATACGCAAAATTTTAGTGTTATTGAAGAGAGGGTTTACAGTTATAAGGATTTGTCGGAGGTAGAGGAAGCGGATAAGGTATTAGACGAAATAATTGGAATAACTGAATCCGAGGTTAGGAGATTAGAGGATAAATCTAGAGGTTGGGAGTCGGAGTTTAACGCTTTGAAGAAACGCTACGATCAACATTTGACTTTGTTACAGTTGAATGTGAGTCAAATTGAGGAGTTAGAGCAGGAAAATAGTAGTTTAGCGAATCAGTTGAACGTATCTTTTGGGGTATTTTCATCAGGCGTCAATTGGAGGTTTGGCGAAGGCGATTCCCAGGAACATACTGGAGTACGGGGTCGCACGCATTCATTGAAAAGAAGAAGTGTGAGGCAGGAAGGGTTTGACAAGGTCAGGTCTAGTGCGAGTACGGAGCGGTCGGCTTTGGATAATAGTGTTAGACAGGCGGACGAAGCTAGTAGTAGTGGGATTTCTGGGAATCTCGCATTGGAAAGTGAGGTGTCGGGAAGTGTCCCAGGGAAGGTTAGTTGTGGGAATAAAGAGGCACGGTCTGGTTTGAATAGGAACGCTGAGGTAGGAACGGGATCAAAGATGGTGGACGTGAAAAAATTGACTTTGGCGCAAAAGAAGCTTGAGAAGCAGCTGGACAGTGTTATAGGTAATTATAAGAAGTCTTCATCAGTCAGAAAAACTGAAGAATATTTCGACAAGAGATTGGAGGAGCTAGAGTATGTTTGGGAGAAAATAGTGAAGAATAATGAGGAATTAGAGGAGGCGGAGGCTTCGGAGAAAGATTGTGACTATTTCAAGCGGAAAGTGTTTCCTATCTTGGAATTATATTACAGCGCCCATAAGGACATCCTCACAAGTGATAGGGACAAATTGAAGGGTCAGTCTGGACAGCAGGAGACTGCGGGCCCAAGTGCGGGGCAAGCAAGTATTTCAGCGCGTGATTTGGACAGGGTTTCCAAGAAAGTTAGGGATCATGTGCCTCATTTCGGGGGGATAGATTCCCCCGCCTTGAAAACTGAGCTTCACAGGTTTATAGCGGCATGTGAGTATGTCAAACGATCGGTATTGCCATCTGAGGAACCTGAGCTTATTGAAGTGGTTAAACTTCATATGTTTGGGGATGCGTTTGAGTTGGTGAAATCTGTAAGGTTTGACTCGCTGGAGGAGCTTTTAGGCCTTTTAAGAAGTACTTATGAGAAAGGGAAGTCTTTGCAACAGACGCAAAAGGATATCTCGAATGCCCGCCAGAGTTCTGGGGAGGACATTCGGGCGTTTGCGAGAAGGTTGGGCGTGCTTCAAGCATCGATCACAGACAGGATGAGCCAAAAATATGGCGCAAGTAACATTGATTCCATGGTTAGGGAAACGGAAGAAACTGTTTTGCTGGCTTTCAAGAGGGGATTAAAAAACATGTCCTTGAGGTTATCTTTAATGAGTAGCAGGGCGGAAACGCTTAGTGAGTTAGCGGAAGAAGCGGTAGCCACGGAGGAAATGCTATGCGGGGAAGACGAACTCACTGCTAGGATTAACAGTATCCAGGTCCAGGATAGGCTATGGCAGGACGCGTCTAGGGAGAGAGGTCGGACAAATCCGCGTTGGCAAAATAAGGACGACTCAGGGTACAGGGAGCCGAAGGATGGTCAGATTAGGACGAAATGTTCATTTTGTAGCAGGACTGGTCACACAAGGGACGACTGTTGGAAAAGGAAGAATACGCCATATTGCGCTGGGTGTGCGGAATATGGGCATGAAAGGAGCGATCGCTGTTCAAAGGATTCAGGATCGGCTCGTAAGGGGTCCTGGAAGGAGAATAATAAGCAAAATGGATCACAGAGCCCTCAAAGAAAGGCAGGGGAAACAGCAGGGAAAAACTCGACTGACAGGAAGGAATCAGAAAGTCGGGGAAAAAGTATAGAATGTTTTTGGTGCCACAAAAAGGGGCACATGGCCAAGGATTGTTACGCAAAGGCGAAACACAGCGCGGGAAACGCCAAGGGGCCCAACCGAGCCTAGTGGTTGGGGAACCCAAGAAGCAAAGCAAAATAATAATGAGTAAAAAGGATATGGGTGCAGAAAATCAAACGCAGGGTTCTGTTGTGGATGCGCACTCCGTATCGAGGAACGTGGTTGAAGGAAAGGTGAATTTGGATACAGTTAGTCAAACGCGGGTAACTGTTGTGGATACGTGTCCAAAATTCGGGGAAGGTGTTTTCCCTCGCAAGGAAAAATCTTCGAGTCTAAAGGGGGCAAGTAGTAGAAAGAGTGGGTTTGTCAAACAGAAAAGTTCTGGGAAAACAAGTACAGTTAATCAAACGCAGGTGGCTGTAGTGGATACGTGCTTGTTATCAGGACGAAATTGTGAAAATTTTAGAGAAAGGAATCCTCACCACGATAAGGGCGGCAGGATGAATGAAGTGGAGGTACTAGAGGATGTGAATAAAATAGAGGTGATGGCCCAGGACATAAAAGGAGCGGTCGGGAGGCCAGTTGAAGGGACGAGATCAAAGGAGCTAAATGTACAGGCTGTACGACCGGTGGCCCAGCCCACAGCGGATAAAGTGGGAACGGTCACTATAGAGTACGGTATGGGAAAATACCGTGAGTTACCTGTGGTAGTAGCTGAGCGGCCAGCAAGGATTGCGGCTGACGAAATTGCTGCGGGGTGTGCTGTGGATTTCAGCAGTAAAAATTTTTTGATTGGACTTTGTGAGGCTAAAAATGATGTGTTCATTGAGGTTCCATGCGAGGGTGCTAAAAATGGAAAACTCATTTTACTCGTGGATTCGGGGGCCGACGCAAGCTTGGTAAAGCAGGACTCAATGTTACAGCAGATAGTGTTGGACACGTCTGTGACAAAAGATTTGAGTGGAGCTTTTGGTGGTCAAATCACGACTTTAGGTGTGACCAATATTGTTCATAGGCATCAGACTGATTTGAGCTTATCACTGCACGTGGTACCGTTAAATCGTGGGGTTCCTGCTGATGGAATAGTAGGTAGGGACAATTTGTGGAATCACTCCATAATTGATGCTATGAATAAAAAGTTGATTTTTTATAATGATCAAAGGAATGAGATATTCGCGTTTAAATTGAAGTCGCTGAATGAAATGGACGGCATTTCATGCAACACGTTGATAGCAGTGCAACCTCGCACTGCAAGAATAGTGCCTCTACGAGTAAAAACGAAGGAGGGAGAGATAGTAATTCACAAACAGGAACTCTCGCAGGGGGTTTATTTGGGTGAATCGTTGACTAAAGTGGAAAACGGGGTGGCGTACGCCACTGTGTTAAATGCTTCCGAAAAAGAGTATGTCTTCGATTCGATTAGTTGCCCAAAATTTTCCAACTATAAAGAGTATAAATTGGCCATGGATGGCACGATTAACATAGTTAGGGAGAAGGATTTCAAAGCAAGGATAAGTAAACTTTTCGAGTCGATTGATTTGGATCCGAACCTAAGCGTTGAGGAAAAAACCTCCATTGAAAATGTGTGTGGGTCTTTCCATGACATTTTCTTGCTAGAGGGGGATGCGTTATCATATACCCCGGTGTTGAGGCATGAAATCCCGACACCGGTGGGGCAGCCTCCGATCAACCAGAAACAGTACAGGTTGCCGCATTCACATAGGGATGAAATTAATAAGCAAGTGGGAAAGTTGCTGGATGATGGAATAATCGCTCCAAGCACCTCTCCATGGAATTCGCCACTTTTATTAGTACCCAAAAAGAGTGGAAAGGATGGAAATAAAAAATGGAGATTAGTGATAGATTTTAGGAAATTGAACGAGGCAACTATCAAACAAGTTTTTCCAATACCCAGGATTGATGAAATTCTTGATCAGCTGGGTCACAGCCGATATTTTTCTACCTTGGATTTAGCAAGTGGATACCATCAGGTGTTAATGGATGAAACGGATAGGGAGAAAACTGCGTTCAGCACAGGGCTGGGGCATTTTGAATTCACTAGAATGCCATTTGGTTTAACTGGAGCGCCAGCCACTTTTCAACGTATTATGAATCATATCCTCACAGGACTTCAAGGACTGGAGTGCTTTGTATATTTGGATGACATAGTAATCTATGGAAAGAATCTGCAAGAGCACGAGGATAGGTTACGTAAGGTTTTTACAGTGTTGAGGCGGCACAGTTTAAAACTAAACACCGAAAAATGTAACTTTTTGCGACGCGAAGTCGTGTATTTAGGACACAAGTGCTCGGAACTGGGCGCATTGCCAGATCCACAAAAAGTAGAGTGTGTGAAAAGCATTCCGGTGCCAAAGAATAGAAAGGACGTGCAGGCATTTTTGGGCCTTGTAAACTACTACCGAAAGTTCATCAAAGATACGGCAAGTATGGCGCTTCCAATAAACAAGCTGTTGAGGAAGGATGCCAAGTTTGAGTGGACACCTGAGTGCCAAAAATCGTTCGAGGATTTGAAAACAGCAATTATGTCACCACCCATCCTGGTGTATCCGGATTTCTCTAAGCAATTTTTGCTGACGACTGACGCCAGCAATGAAGCATTGGGAGCGATCCTGTCGCAGGGGAAAGTGGGTGAGGATAACCCCATAGCCTTTGCTAGTAGAGCGCTTAGCGACACGGAAAAAAGGTATTCAACCATAGAAAAAGAATTTCTTGCGATAGTATGGGCTGCGAAAAATTTTAGGGCCTATCTTCTGGGAAGACATTTCAAAATTTATACGGATCACCAGCCGCTACGTGGAATAGCGAATTTAAAGGACCAAACCTCACGGCTAGCGAGGTTTAGACATAAAATGTCAGAATATGACTTCGAAATTATATATAAGCCAGGGAAAGTGAATTTAAACGCAGACGCACTGAGCCGTCTGCCACAAGCGAATAAACAAATTACAGTGGTGCAGACGCGTTCCAAAGCCAAGGTCGTCGACCAAGGGGTAGTGGGACAGCAGACTGGGGTGGATCCTGACACACCAGCGGGAGATATGGTGAAGAGAAATGTCACGATACTAGTCGATCCAAAGGAAATTGAAACAGTACTTAAAGATTTCCACGACACTCCATTGGGGGGACATCAGGGTGCAGGCAAAACTTTTCTGCGGATTAGAAAGCAGTTCAGGTGGAAGGGTATGCAGAGAGACGTGAAGGAGTACGTAAAAAGGTGCACAAAATGCCAAATAAACAAAAGTTCAAAACTGACGAAAATGCCTATGGTCCTGACAGATACGCCTGAAGTACCTTTTAATAAGGTGTACATGGATATTGTGGGGCCGTTGCCCGAGTCGTCGTCCGGAAACAAATATATTCTAACTTTTCAGGACGATCACTCCAAATATATGGTGTGTGCGGCCATGGCCGATGCGGAGGCAAGCACAGTGGCTAGGCATTTTTACAGCGAGATCATCGCCAGGTATAATGTTCCGAAGGTTTTGGTCACCGACAATGGTACCAATTTTGTTTCGAAGCTTTTTTCGGATACGTGCAAGTTGCTGGGTATCAAAAAGCTACATATAACCCCATATCATCCCCAGGCGAATGGCTCATTGGAAAGAAGTCATAGGCCCTTAGCAGAATACCTCAGAAGTTTCGTGAAGGAGGATGGTTCAAATTGGGATCAGTGGTTAGCGACAGCTATGCACGTGCACAATAACACAGTGCACACGTCAACGAAGCGAACACCGTTTGGCACTTTGTATGGTTTCGATAGAGAGTTACCAACCAATTTGAAGAGGAAATGTTCACCAGTCTACAACGCTGACGACCAAAATAAAGTTCTAAAATTTCAGATACAGAGAGCGCATGAAATCGTCAGAGACAACCAGAATAAAGCCAAGGAGCAAGCAAAGAAGCAGTACGACAGTTCAATAAACAAAGTCGTATTTAAAAAGGGCGATAAGGTTTTGATGAAAAATCAGACCAGGAAAAACAAGTTTTCCCCCATTTGGATCGGTCCCTTCGAGGTATCTGACGTAGGCGGGCCAGTGACGACGGAGATTGTCGTCAAGGGCAAACACAAAAAGATACACAATAACCTACTAAAATTGTTCAATGCCTAAGCAACCATCCGCAGTATACTATGTTAACTTTACATATATATAAAAAAAAAAAAAAAGGGGAATTAAAAGGGGGGTTTTCCTTTCAAAGAACACAAACAGTTGATGTCACATAAACGAACATTACGTGAAAAAGAAATGTAGATAAATGAGCGAGAGTGCAGGTTTCGCATAAGTCTAAATGACTGGTACAGAGCGATCCTCCAAAAGTATTAAACGGGTAAATCCGGAAAATGCGGTAAAATCTTTGAATGCCACGTCTTTTTGGTAACGGAGGATTTGAGCGTCGCCGACGTGCATTACTAAAAGTTTTCAGTTTCAATAAACTAACGGAAAATTGTTTTTATGCAAGAACAAGAAACATGCTAAGTGGCTGATAGAGTTTTTCGATTAACTGAAACGCTAATTATGAAATATATTACGGAGCATCAGGGTACTGCGTATTGTAAATAAATGAGTTACTAATAACTAATGTACTAACAGCTAACCACTAACAGAATTACTAATCTTTACTAACCCGCACGGTACACCCAACTCCGAGTAATATAAGCGAATGACGAAAGAGTCAGATACATAGTAGCGGAAAAATTATCAGCAAAATTGAATTGACAAATTCAAACAATTTCTAAAATGGTAATGGGAGGCCCAGGTGCCAGCGGGGTAATCGACATGGCAATTTAATTATTTAAAAATTAATATTGTAATTGAGTTGCGTATGAATTTACTTGCACAAAAATTGGAAGGAAACAGAGGAAAAGCCAAAATTAAACAAAAAATAAACGGAGTCGTGTTTAATGAATGGGTTACATTTATTTGGATTGTATTGTCGTTACACCAACAAAGTAAACAAAAATGAACAGAACAACTATGGGCAAATCTTGGTTTAATATGAAATACATAAGTGGGCAGAATAAAATATGGGAAAAATACAAATACATTAATAACAAATGTAATTCAGAAGAATAAGATAAAAGGTGAAATAACATAAGCAACAGCACCGAGCTAGTTGCCAAAACATATGTAAAAATAGGGGATTGTAAAATTTTAAAATTAGGAATGGTTTTCATGATATCGAATAATCTTCAAGGAAAGATGTAAGATATTGCAAAATGTAGGAAAGAGTAAATAAGAATACTTTTAAAGAAGTCTATTTTTATTTATAGGTAAAACGGTCAGAGTAGCTAAGACGAACTAAATTAATAACATATAGAGAGTTAGATAAATGAACTATGAAATAGTACAGAAATAGGGGAAAATGTCAAAGACTTTAATAGTAATTAGAATTGAGTAGATCATTTTAATTTATAAGCTTGAAAGTATGTAGTAATAAAAGGAATAATAATAAAAATGGAAAAATGAAGAATTTAAGTAAAACAAAAACTCACGTTACCCATGGACGCGGGTAGATGAAGGTGGATGAAACCTGTTGGGAAAAAAGAAAGAATATTTAGTGGGAAATACATTTTAGAGAAAAAAAAAAAAAAAGGGGTAAAATTTCAGTTGATACTCATTCCTATGCATGGTCCAGGATGATCTGACGGTCTGTTGATATCTATTGAAAGAAAAGAAAACGAAACTTTTAAGGGCAGTCTTGGCAGTAGGAGAGGAACAGTACTTACGACAACATAATTGCATTTGTATCCGAATTAGTAGAATGCACAAAAGACAAAGGTACACCCAAATTGCGATATACAGCGGAGCAATCAGGGCATGTGAAAAGGCCATATGTGACGATAACCAAGTGGGCGCCTTGGCACAGCAATCGAAACGGAATCCATTTACTGGCTGTGCACGTGGTCGACTGAAAACTGCATAGATTTATATTCTCACACTGATTTCAATGAAGTTAAATTTTTATGCAACACCGGAGATCTATTTCAACAAACAATTCTATTCAATTAAATCACTTTGGTTTGCTGGCCGATGAATAATACGTTGTTGCAAATTTATTTAATTTGGTACACTTTTGCCTTGTCGCCATTTTACAGTTCAACAGCAACATAAAAATACAAACTTTTCTCTCTACACTGAACTTTTTCACAAAATTAAAATATTTTACTTCAGCGGGATTTCTCTCTTGACTAACCGTGTGTTTGCGATCAACAGCCGGTCGAACCTTAAAAATAAAAACCGAACGCTCTGATTGAACGAATAACTTAGAGAAACATAAAAGCGTCAAGTGCTGATTCAACAAAAAAATGCACTAACGTATGGTATGTATGGGGTATGTTTGTAATTTGTTTATACTAAAATTCATACATGGGAAATAAAAAGAAATAAAAAAATAGAAGTAAACACCACATATATTTGTATGCAAGTTAGTGCATATACATATATAGGTGACGAATAATGTCATAAAAACTGTTGGGATAATATTGAAAACCCAAATCAGCAGTTATGAATGAAATGTAATTTTTGATAACTAAAATATGTACATATATAAATTACACGGGGAAAAATATATATACATATTTATTTATTGCTAGAATTTTAAATGGTCCGAAATACCAATTAATTAAATAAAGAAAGTATAAGCTACACTAAAAGTAATAACTCAATTAACAATAGAATAATTACGGGATTAAAACCAAAAGAAAACTTTAATTAAAGTTTTTAACTAAACGGAATGCAATGCCGTCATATGGATCATATTTATATGCATGAACAGTGCTAAATGCATATAAATATGGAAAAGGTTGCAAAACTTAGATAGAGTTGAATAGGTATAAATTAGGTTTTTCATAAGTAAAAAACTAAGGCATAACAATAAGATATAGGGAAATAAATCCCAAATAAAATATAATTTAAAAAAAAGGTAAAAGGAAATTGTAGGATATCAGTTGAAAACTGCTAAGGATATTGATTGATTAAAAGTATATTAAGATAATAATTGAGAGAAAAATAAATTTGATTAAAGATAAATAAAATAAAGTAGTATGTACAAGAAAATTGAAAAAATTTTAATCGGAAAATACAAAACAAGTATGAATTTTAAAAAAATTTTTTGAAGCAGTAAATAACAATAAATAAGTAAAATGTTAAGAAAATATTTTTGAATAATTCGTTAAGGAGTAGTAGCAAAATAAGTCTACATACATAGAAAACAGGGAAATAAGTCCCAAATAAAGTATAACTAAGTAAATTGTAGAATCTTAATTGAATGATGTTAAGTAAATGTGAATTCTGAAAATATTATTAGGTTTAATTGATTGATTGAGAAGTAAATAACAATAAGTAAAAAAAAAAAAAAATATTAAATGATTTTCGAAAATTAACTAGGTAATTCTAACAAGTCATAAGTAAAAATTGATTTTTAAAATAACGTAAATTTGAAATTGTCAAATCAGAAGAACAAAGATTCAGTTTAGAACCAGAATGTATTTAAATATAGAGTAAAAATTTTTAAATATTTTATGTATTATGTCAGAATTGTATAAAATGCAAAATTGTTTGTTTTGAGTTGAAATATAATGAAAAATAAGAATAAATAAGGAATTAAGTTCAATGTCATGTATATAGGTAAATTTAATAATTACCAATTTTCAATAGTTTTAGCAAATAAAAATATTTGATTTAGAAAGCATAGGACTAACTAGGAAAGACTAGATAAATATACAGTAAAATCGTTAACAAAATAGATAGAATCTGCAAAGGATCATGGTACGGCGTTACGACAATAGCAGCAGAGATACCAGAGAGAGAAATCTAAAGAGGGACAGCCAAGAAAGTTGATGTTAAAAAGCCTAGAGTGACGATGATCCATGGTTGCATGCGTTAATGTTCGGACAGACAACAACACTCAATATCATCAGTTGTCTGTCATCCATAGATGACATCCAATCTTGTTGGAAGGGAGGGGGCCGGAGTTGTGCCACTCCTATGTTATCCTGTCACGTCGCCGCGTCAGACGTCTAAAATGACCGGCGTTACCATCTGTAGCTGGTCCAGTTAGAAGCTGAAGTGTAGACTTGTCACCAATTGCAAGTCAAACGAATTAAAAAGCAATGGTCCAGTTAGAAGCTGAAGCGTAGACTTGTCACCAATTGCAAGTCAAACGCATTAAAAAGCAATGTTCCAGTTTAGAAGCAGACGCGTTGACTTGTCGAAAATTGCAAGTCCAACGCATTAAAAAGCAATGTTCCGGTTCGTAAGCAGAAGCGTCGACTTTCAACCAAAATAAAGTCCAGGCGCTTAGAAATAAACTTTCCAGTCATAAGCAGAAGCGTCGATTTTTTGTCAAAACATAGTCCGTACGCCAAAATAAACGTTCCAGCACACAACAGCGGAGCTGACTTCTAGCCACAAGGAAGTCTAACCGCAAGAACTGACGTAGCAAGTAGAAGAAGTTCCGATTTTGGCCACCGCCAGGCAAAATCAATCAAAGGACAAAACAGCTAAACCTACAAACCGCATGTAACAAGAACATGGTATGTCACACCGAAGAACATCAGAAGCTCGAAGCACCGAAAGCAGACCCACAAGCCAAGAACCAAGCGGCAGCAGCGGTAAGCAGCAGCGAGCCATGATCCAAAGGAGCTAGATACAGTTATAGGTAGCCGACTAAGTTAGAGAAATAATTAGGAATTAAAAGAGAAAAAAAAAAAAAAAAAAAAGTTAAAACTACTTTCAGAAGGAAAAAGTCGTTGTTACTTCATAACAACAACTTTTTCTTCCATAAGGGGGGAGGGATGTTGTGTGTTGATCACACGCTGTTATAAATATTCATTGCCTACCGTTAGGGATTTGATGTTATTCATACTCAACTCAGTACTAAGGCTATACTCGTGATAGTTTTAGTACTGCCAGAGAAATAACAGCTAGCATACCTTTAGGAGCTGCTAGTAAAGAACGGTAAGCAAAAGAGTTAAAGAACAGCGGGTTCAACGCGGAAGCAATCTGACCCCTATATCATAGATACGTGACTTTATTGGGCACGTCAATAAAGCCAAGTAAGATATATTTCGCAATACTGCGAAATAGTACGTAAACAGATAATGTAAGTTGTAACCATACATGTATGTAGCTAGAGGCATCTGTAAACCTCTAGCTGGTAAGTAATTTGAAAATAAAGAATCAGTTAGTGATCGGAGTTAAAACAGTCGACAAGTGTTTCATTTGAATCGGAGTTAGGTGTGCAAAGATCCCGAACAAACAACGCCGTAACCAGTGTGAGCAGCAGCAAAGAGAAGTGGGAGCGGCAGCGGAGCAGCGGAACCAAGGGTAAGTAGCCTTAACCGAATTTAACACTATCGTTTCTTTTGTTTCATCTCTAGGTAAACAGCTCAGCTGTATTTCCCCTCGCAAGGGAAATATAGCATCAACAACTGACTTTATATAATTAACCATTTATTTAAAAACGCGATGTCTTTAAAGTGAAATAATGAAATATACTCACTAGAAAAAAATTATCACTGAGCTTTTTTTTAGGAAAATCAACTTTACAGAAACATGCGACTTCACCGAACGCTAAAATCGCCCTTTTATAAGCTTTAGGTATTAGCGTTAAGTTTGGACATGAATAACTGTAAATCCATGTATGCAGTGGGAAATAACCGTGTGGTCCATATTTCTCTCCCTTACCCTACAGTTGAACTCAACTGTAGAAAAGTAAAACGAATTTTGAAATTTTGAATTGCTGTTTTTGTTTCCTATAGAAAATTGGAAAAACTATATGTAGAATACAAAATTTATAATTAATTTTACCGTCAGTTTTTTTTTTTCTGTGTAACTTTTCGAGCACATTTTAACTTTGCGAAATGCTCATAGTGTCAATCCATATATCAATCCATATTTTCTCAAGGTAGATCAACTGTTACAAATTTATTGGAGTTCTCTACTTGCACAATTAATCAATTTGGAAAGGGCTATCAAACTGATGTTATATACACTGATTTCAGCAAAGCTTTTGATGTTGTTAATCATAATTTGTTGCTATTAAAACTCTCTCTGTTTGGGTTTCCAATCCCACTGCTAGAATGGATTAGGTCCTATTAAAGTAGCAGAACCCAGAGTATTATATTTAAAGGTAAACGATCAAATGAATAACCCGTTCCGTCAAGAGTTCCTCAAGGCAGCCACATCGGACCATTATTATTCATTATTTTTATGAACGATATGCCATCTGTCATAAATAACAGTAACGCGTTAATGCGTGCTGATGTTGTCAAAATTTTTCAGCATGTCAAAAACACATTAGACCATTCTAATCTTCAACTCGATCTTGATAGTTTTACTACCTGGTGTATAACTAATTGCATGACCTTAAACTTAAAAAAATGCAATTTGAATCTTTCGAAGATTTGGACGAACCATGGACCCAGTGCTGGATTACCCATTAGACCGGACTAGGCCATGGCCTAGGGCCCCTACAAAAATCTGGGAGCTAAAATATTTAATCGGCTGATTAAAAGAGCTAGCTCACAAAATTTGGCAAACATAAGTCCAAGCATGCTTTAAAAAAAATGAAATCATAAAAATTGAAAATTCGAATGGCGCAATGACAACAAATCAGTGACAAAATTAGAATTCCCAATGCTCAACGAAAGCAACGAAAAAGGCTTCAACGCACTTTTCAAAGTTGAATCGCACAAGAACGATTTTACATGCTAAGTCTGATTGATTTTGAAAATGTCATTAATGATTTTAGTGATCTAAAATGTAGGAGGAAAGTTTTTAAAGATGAACGTCATTTTAGTATTTAAAAGAGATGTCCAAAAATTATTTTATAAATTACTATACTGTTAAATATCGATACCTTAGAGCGCTATAGTCCTATCTCCATTTTTCCAATTGTTGGGAAATGCAAAAAGAAGATTTTAAACAGTGGTTATTTAGGATTGGCTGCTATTTTGATATAACGATAAATGCAATAATTTTACTCATGGTATATTTTAACATAATTTAATGTTTTTAACCAATTTTATTAACTTCTAACGAAATCCCAGCCAATTTATAGTATGTCATTACTTTTGCCCTTACATAGAATTCCACTACTATTGGAAAAAACGACGTATTTAGTACATTTTTGAATTTTTTCCACTAAAATGTCGTAAAAAGTCATGAAACGCGTGGAAAACACGAAAAAACGATTTGTTTTTTTTTTTTATTTTGAATTTTTGGTTCCGACAAACAAGAGTGGAGCCTTGGGTGTAACCAAATTTGTTCACTAAAATGTCGCAAAAAGTCATGAAACGCGAAGAAAACGCGAAAAAACGAAGAATTTTTTTAAAAATGTGACTTATTTGAATATTCAGTGGAGATAGGACAGTAGCGCTCTTGAAAAAATTACAGTTTGGAGATAGGATTTTTTTAAATTTTCGAATATTTTGGTGTTTTAGTGGTATTTTGACATCACACAGTTTTCCACACGGTAAAGAAGCCCACAATGTTACCATAACTGCAAAAATCTCAAAATCGCAAAAAGTGGAGATAGGACTATAGAGCTCTAAGGTATCGATATGTAAATTCAAAAAAAAAAAATATAATTCGTCAGAAAAAAAAAACTATTTTTATTGATTTATTTTGTTCACAACCTATACATATATGACATGAATAAGCTGTTTAACTTCTTTAAATGCATAGATACAGATTAATTTTACAATTGTTAAAAACAAGAGGGCCCCAAAATTTAAATGGCCTAGGGCCATGCATGGATCCCAAACTGAGCTATTTATTAAATAGTAAATAAAGCCAACAGTGTTCTCGGCTTCATAAAACGGTGGTCTAAAGAATTTTCCGATCCTTATATAACGAAATTATTATTTACATCGCTCGTATGACCGATTTTGGAGTATGGCTCCGTTGTTTGGAGTCCTCAATATGAATGCCATATAAAATCTATTGAGTCGGTACAAAAACAGTTTCTTATCTTTGCCTTACGAAACCTACGATGGAATCCTAGCATCAACTTACCGCCTTACGTTCATCGACTCAAACTGATTGACCTGCCCACTTTAGAAAACCGCAGAACAATGCTTAATGCTTCATTTATAGTGAATTCCTGTTGAGTAATGTTTATTTCAATGTGCCTCATCGCCCAGATTGCTACTTTGCTATTTTCTTTAAGCGTCCATTGTCCTACCAGAAATACAACGATCATTATGACTTGCATCGTTACACCATCCACTAATCTCATTTAGATGTAAATTCATCATACCAGCTTCTACAAAGCGTTTTGTCTAACGCTGTAGCCATAGCGTTCCTTCCAGTGCTTTTCGTCGAGGTAGTGGTTGCAATGTAAAGCGTCTTTCTAGCGCTAGGGTGGTTCGCGAGCACCATTCTTTGCTCTAGTACCTGGGCAAAGAGTTTGGAAGAGCAATTTAAGGAAATTGTTGCGAGTATCTCTCAAATTGTATATTTCAATAATGCTTTGTTACGGTACTATTTGAACCATTTTCTTTTCTTGTAACCACTACTTTCATCATACCAGCTTCCACAAAGTGTTTTATCTAACGCTGTAGCCATAGCGCTTCTTCCAGTGCTTTTAGTCGAGATAGAGGTTGCAATGTAGAGCATCCTTCTAGCGATAGGGTGGTTTGCGAGCACCATTCTCTGCTCTAGTTCAGAACCCTGCCCGCTGGCGGTACTCTTCCCCTACATATGTTTAGTTAAGTATGAACTACCAATTGTTACTTTTCATTAAATAAAACTAATTTTCAATTTTATTTTTTGTTGAGGTTTACTAACCGATGCTGTCTAATTTCAAATTAAAACATCAAATTACAAATTTGTGCCGACGTTTCATCAGTTATTTACTGACATCTTCAGAGCGTAAACATTTTTTTATTCTAAAAAAACTAAAATTTACATTATACACCGACCTCAACATTATAACTATTACACATGCTATTTGTTTTTTAAACAACTGAATTTAACATTGAATTAACTAATTTCTATTTTTAAGAATTTCTTGCTCTTTTTATTAATAAAAGCTTGATAAATTCCTATCCGAATAATAACTCGGAAACTGAAGTCGCACGGAAACAATTTACACCCTTTTTCTATAGGAAATTTTCTGAGCTATTGTATGGAATTGTGGAAGATCATTTTACTGTAAAATTAACCGTAAACGAGATATTTGCAAAAAAAAAATTATATCCGCGACCTTTGACCCTGAATATCTTCTCATGGTAATGTGATCTTGATGTCGATTTTTGACATTTGCTTCAAAACATCAAAATAAAATTTTTGGTTCTATGTTTTTGGATTAAAAATAAAATAATGGTATTAGGGGTTATGTCCGACAAATTTAATTATGATTGAACAAAATTTTTGCAATAATCCGTTTGAATAATTTATATAATAAATGATGGATATTATAGGCTGATCCGCGACTGAAGGCCGCCGCGAAGCCGGCATTGGATTTTTGGGAGTTTTAAATCCTGAGCTGCGGCTATTGTCAATAACAAAATAAGGCGTAAGGAAATATAGTTATGGGGATTATGTCCGTTTTTTCTGGGGATTATGTCCGAACAACTTGCGAAATGGGGATTATGTCCGTGGTGATTATGTCATGGCACCTGATACAATATTGTTTTCAAAGAAATTATTTTTTTTTAAATAAAAATGTCGCAGGAAAACTTTCTTGTTAAAAAGCGAAGGCTCGATTTGTTTTTGGATCCATGGTTTATTGGTAAAATTTTCTTAGAATTGTCCATAGATTACTCACCCGCTAGACGATTTGCTATATTTTTTACACTTGAACAATTTGGCCCACACTAATAAACATACTACATTAACTTTACAAGCACATAAGTTTTGCACTGAAGTAATAGAAAAGAATAAACACAAATTTACTTTTAATTTATTTATTGGATTATCGGAATTGTTTAAAAATTAAACATGCATTTAGTAAATTTAATTCCTTTATGTTAATAATCTTAAGAGATCTTGTAATTAAGTCCCACTATTGATAACGAAAATCCAAAATAAATCCAAGTTTAACTTTTAGTGATGTCAATTTAAAATAAAATATACGTTTTAAATTCACAATTATAGGTATGATAAAAAATAATAAAAATGAGAGTAGGTATAAAAATTAAAATGAATAAAATCGTTGAGTTGAAAAACGCTTAAACGAGTGGATAGGTTGCTTGAGAAGCAATGCCACATTGATTATGCTTATTACGTGACATCTTAATATAGCCGTCATCGCCAAATGAAGCACCGTGTGAGTTCTTCACCAGCCAGTAATCTACACCATTTTCAGTGCCATAGCCAACGACTAAGACAGCATGATGCCTATCTTCAGAATTACAATGTGGCTCATCGTATACTCCTTTTGAATAATGACGGAATGAGTCATGTGATGCATCGATAGCAACTGATATAGGACCAATGGTAGCAACGGCTTCTTTCAATTTTTCTTCATTACCTTCGGGTAAAACAACGAAGCCTTTATCTGTAGCACCAATGGTATTTTTATCAAAATGGCAAGAATCATTAGTTGCTTTATATGGATATGATTTTTCTGTATCGATGCCACCATTTTCCTTGATGTAGCGAAAAGCAGCATCCATATTACCACCATGGCAGCCATCGTTTCCGTCTTTATGAGAACAATCAACCAAATTTTGTTCGGAAAGTGAGACAAGTGTACCAGATTTACGAAAATGTTGGCCTTCCAAGGAGCCCGTTGTTGAGAAAGCCCAGCAAGAACCGCAGTATCCTAAAATAAAAAATTGTCATTTTCTAGCTCACTTGAAAAATAACACAGGCACAAAAAAAAAATCAAGACCTAGAGAGAACACCCCTAGGCCCCATGTATTTTGGTCCGCTGAATACGAATATCGCAATCAAAAAGAAAACAAAATGTTGGATTTTTTGCTGCTGCTTTAGTACCCCTTTAGGGATTTGAGTTTTATTTGTTACATTTGAAATTTGTATATATTTTTAGGTGCTCTGAAACCGAAAACGATGCCGAAAAATAATTTGAGCCACTTAGTCACTCCCTGGTACCCCCTTTATAGTCACCAAGATGGGATTAAATTACACAATCCCCTTGGAAGTGGATCAAAGTTTCACTTCTCATAAAACTTAAGATATGAATGGGTTTTTTGAAAGTGGAATAAGTCCACTTTTTCATAAACTGAGATATTAAAGGGTTTGCGTACGACTCAATTTAAGAATATTGGCAAGCGTTATTAAACCGGTGTTTAGTGTTTACCACTGTAAATTAATCAAATTTTGTTATGCTGTAAAAATTTTTACAAGTGTAATAGAAAATAGTTGAGTTTTTTTTGGTCTGAATGGACTTATTCCACTTTCATTTATAATAAATTTAAAAATTAGTTATACTTTTGTATGACTTATTCCATTTTTACTCACAAAATATTTTGTAAATTAAAGTAAAGAAAAATTAAAACTTAGAAAAATTTAACTTTAAAAACTGTTGTTGTTTCTTTTCTTTTCTTTTTGCTCAAGTAGGGCTCTGAAAATTAATTACAACAACAGCAAAAACAAAAAGTTCTTGTCGGACCTACTTTCGGAGATATAGCCATCGGAAGATTGAGATATATCTTTTATAAAAATTATTATAAGTTGGGAACCCCTGAAAGGATTTTAATAATATTAGTTTCATACAAAAGATATTTTAATTTGCCACAAAATTAATTCACAAAAAACTTTAATCCGAGTCGTGGTTTTAAAGATATTGCAGATTTTCAGAAATTTTGACCATTTTTTTTTTAGACCACCTTTTTTTTCAAAAACTGTATCATTAATGCATAGTTTTAGTAACATATTATAAAAGCCCAAATTATTTGCTTTCATTTGAAATGTAATTTCAATGAAATGATGAAGTGAAATGGACGCCAACCAGGACAATTGAAGGAAGCCTCGGAAGAACAAGAAATAAAATAAAAATGTTGGGGGGTGGTTGAATTGTGGTTGGTGGGAGGGTATGGTTCAAAAGTTCCTGGTTGAGACGAAACTTCCTTTTTCCAAAAACCTACCAATGTATTGTAAATTTAACACAAATTGAAAAATTGCAATAAATTTCAAAAATCATTGCAATAGGTTTTTAAAAAGCTATAAATTCCAAAAATCAATGCAATGCTTTTTTGCATTAACAATAATGCTCCAATTATGCATTGAAAAAGTAATGCAATTTGCCCAACTCTGGTGTACATACACTGTTTTTGATTTATAGAGCATACGATTCCCTATAACCTGGAAGTTTTTTTTTTTTTTTATTTTAGTTTTCATTCATAAGTGAAGATCATTCTGGTGAAAAAATTTTACTTGGATCTATTTTAACGATATTTTTTAAATAAAGAACTTTTGTAATCATTTTTTTCAGTGTTTTTTTTGTTAAGGAGCATAAACTTTTTATACTATACAAAACATACATGATATATATCTGTGGACTTTTGACAAAACAACCTAAGTCGAGATAAGACAATTCTCCAGGATTTTAGTCCTAAACATAAAATTTAAATACGCTTCTATTGGTATAATCGCCATGTCTCTATGATTTTTTGTTCCAGAGATATAAGTGTGTCCCATAGTTCACGCAAGATTTGAACTTAGCGCCATTTGTGCGGTGAAGTGTTATGAACCAAAAGACAAAAATAATTTGACAGCTGACACTTTAAGGGGCCGTCCACACGTACAGTTTTACCTCAAGACTGACCTGCGCAAACCGGTTTGTGCAGGTAAGTCTGTGCGTGTGGACAGCAAAAGTCAAGTTTGCGCAGTCCAAAAGTGTGGCCTGTCTTTTCTTTGAATTTCCAAAGATTTTTTTGCGCAAACTAAGCTTGCGCAGGTAAGTTGGAATTTGTGGACGGCGCACAAGCCATGCCTTTAATCTATCGCTTAAATTTTTCTCTTCAAATGGATTTAAATTGCATGTGATAGTTCTGGCATGAACATAATTTGTTTTTCGTTGATCTATTTTGGAAAATATGCAAAAGAAAAAACAATTCAAGTGAAAATAATATGTTTGCTAGACATCATGTTTCTATGAAAATGAAGTATACCGAAAACTGCACAGACTTGCCTGTGTCATGTGGACGGCCCTTAAGATTAGTAAAACTGTATGGAAAGAGGAGCTTCAACGCTGCATCAACGAAACTGAGCCACATCATTGAAAAGTAGTTAATCAGTTTTTAGGCTCTCCTGAAAAGTTGCCAATGTCGAGTGTGTATGAGGCGATGAGTGCCCGCCTGTCTCTTGGTGGTCGCCGCGCAGGTTTAAGAAATAAAAGCGAATTATACCGTTTTGGAAAAGTTGTGTTTCATTGGAGATACATTTTGTAGTGAACCCCGGCTAACGAAGAAAAGGTTCGTTACATTGTTTTGTCAAAAGTCCACAGATATACAATATGTATGTATATTTATATTTTTCATTATGTGTTACAATAATGCAAAAGAATTTAATTTTCATATGTCGACTAAAGATATTTTTTTTTCATTCAAATTTGATAGGCTTTCATTATATAAAATAACCCCAGAGGGGTGTTTTTATCGTTATTTAAGTTCTCAGAGCAGCGCCGTGCCCTAAGGGGATGTTAAGGGGATGCTAGCAGGAAAACCAATTTTTTTTTTCTATTTTATTGTGATATTCGGGTTAAGCGGCTCAAAATACATGGCGCCTGGGGAGTGTACCCTCTGGGTATTGACTTTGTTTTTGCGCGTCTGAGCATTCACAAAATTTTTTTACCTTGATCCTTAACAGCTGTAACAGCACCATTTTTGCGCCAGTCGACAGTGTCTGGAACTTGTACATTGGCTGGTGAAATGAATGTAGCGCCTGTTAGTTCAGGATTGGATGATCTTTACAGAGAAATAAAAAAAAAAATTTACAAATGCGAATTTTCACAGGTTACGCATGTTTTTTTAAAAAAAAGTCCAAGACCCTGTGTTGCGTGTTTAGCCTATTGTTAAGCACCAGGGGAGAATTATATTTTAGAGGAAGGCGGGACGGGTCAAGCATGCAGTACTAAAATATTAGCAAACAAAAGTCTGTGCGGATGCAATAGAAAATGGAAGTGCTTTTTGCATGAGTAAAAAACTAGTAAGGCCTGGCCAAACATTAAATAACCTACACTGCAGTATTTCGAAAATTTTGCTTATATGGAAGGTGCCACACCCTCTTGTCCGAGTTCACCCAGTTTTTGCTCAGAGCTTGCATTTATAGTTCTTAGTGTTTGGGTGAAATTTAGTTGGACTATCTAAAAAAACTCTTTCAGTATAGCATTTTGAAAGCTTTGGTTATATGGGAGGTGTCACGCCCTCTTGTTCGAATTCGCCTAGTTTTTGCTCAGAGCTTGCATTAACCATTCTTAGTATTTATGTGTATTTTGGTTTTATTGTCGTGAAAAATACTCATTTTCAATAAGTTGAGCTAATTTCATTGAAATATCTTGCTCAGTTTTCTCAAAAAATGTATTTCCACAGACACCCAGCCAGACATTCAGATGGACTTGGCTATACCGACTCAGGAGGTGATGCTGATCAAGAATACATACACTTTTCTATATCTGCCACGCCTTCTTCTCTGCGTTACAAATGGAAGGACAAAGTGAATTTACCCAAATTCTGGGAAAAAATGTAAAAGTAAACGAACGCACAGAGTCTGAATTCAGAAAAAGTCGGAACATTTTGTTTGTTGGGAAATTTTCTTCGCAATATAATAAAACCGCTCCGAATTTACCGAACTTTAAATTTTGACTTCACCCTCAAGAGCTCTTTGGAAAGAGCATGACAAATGTACTACCGAATTAAAAAAAGTTTAATGGGTATGTTAATAGGACTTTTTTCATACTAAAATGGTCGAAAAGAAGGGAAAAAATTTTAAATATCAACTTTAAAGAACCAGAACTTTGCGAAATCTTTTTAAATCCTGTAAGCAAATATACTCTTAGAAACCTCATGCAATTGGCTAAAAGTTTTCTCTAAAACGTTTGGGATTTTTAGTGATGGGAACTATCGAATAAAAACTATCGAGTTATTCGATAGTTTGCAAAAATTCATTCATTCGATTGATTTGAAAAAATCATTCATGAACGATTTTTAGTAATGAACGAAAACGACTGAATGAAAAAATCATTCATGAACGATTTTTAGTAATGAACGAAAACGACTGAATGAATAAATCATTCATGAACGATTTTTAGTAATGAACGAAAATGATTGAATCCTTTTGTTTTTAGCGATGAATAAGTAATGAACGAAAACGATTGAATTGATTTTGTTTCACCCTATGGCTTTTCCAGAGCTTTCTCCAAGACTGGCCAAATCATGAACGACAGAAGAAATAGGCTAAAAGGGCAAAAGTTGGATCAAATTATTTTTTTAAACAGCAATCTTGGCTTTCAATAGTTTACTTTAGCTTTTTTAACTTTTTAAGAAAAATGTATTTGTTTTAGTCACTAACTGTTTTTTTCATTAAAAATTTGCATTCAATGTATGAAATATACTTAATAAATCTCATAGCTAAGTGAATTTAATAAATTTTGAATAAAATAATTCAACAAAAAAATTTAATATATCTTAGGTCATATTTTCTTTAGTTTTCGGCTATACATTTTATACTAAATAAGTATATACAGTTTTTTAAAATCCTTAGTACCTTATTTTAGAGAACGATATAAATTCTAAATGAGGGGATTCGCCAGAAAATTTCATTCAGTAAAATCGTTCATGAACGAAAAAAATCATTCGATAGTCAAATTCATTCAGTTACTATCTATCGATAGTCGAAATCATTCGATAGTTCCCATCACTAGGGATTTTTCCCTGTAACTCCTCAGTGGTACATTTTAGACCCGTCCAACAGGTACAACTTTTGTTGGTCGAGGCTTTCTCTATCACCTCCCAGAAGTTTCGTAATCTTATCGTTTACACCCTATATCTATACCAATCCAAAGTGGGGTGGATTGAGCAAGGGAATGTTGGATCAGTCGTGCAAAAAAATTACTTTATATGCTATATAGAAATAGCAGCTTTTGTTATAAAACTTGGTTTATACATGTCAGGAATTTCAACAGAACATCTTTCAGAAAATGGACATGGTGGTGTTGCACACGTCACAAAAAAAATTTATTAAAATGATATATCTCAGCACTTACAGCGGCATTCATTCAAATCGAACTCATCAGATAAAAAGTATAACAACGTTTGCCGGATCCGCTAGTATATTATATGAATATACTCGTATACGTATATTTGAATATTTCCACTGTACTGCCGGTGGTTAAATCAAACTTTAAAGCATATTTAATTTATCACTCTCGGTAGACTTTACTGTTGAAAATAGGAAAAAACAATATTTTGGTTTTACCTCAATAACTGACGTGCTGTGTGATTGTAACCATTCATAGTCTGTGTAAATTCATGATGCAACATATCAGAATATTTGTTCAATCCCATCTTGTACGAAACTTTACCAGCTAAAAACATTTGATTATGTTCTGCAATTTTATATTTATTCTCGGTGAAAATTTTGAAACGGAAACGCTCCTCAGTGCTGCAATCATACTGTTTACGGTATTCCAACTGAAAAGTACAACACAGAATTGCCATAATTGGAACAAGAAAATATGAGAAACTCAAAGTACCACTTAAATAAAATTATAATAATGACAACTGTGAGTATATACATATACAGGGTCTGTGGAAATCGGTATCACACCGAAAAATGTGTGATTCCTGGGAGGTTATTCTGAGCAACTTTTCCTAATTCTATTTTCTGAAATTCGCAATGCCAACGGAGTTATTAGACCAGGCAGTTATAAAAGTGGGATAACCAGGCAAAAGTCATGTCATAATATGAATTGGCCACCATTTTGTTAGAAATCAAATTTGTACCTGTTTTCGCGAAAAGTTTACAATACAAGATGATGTGAAATTGACAAGATTAAGTTGAAAAAATTATATCGATCAAATAACTGATTATTATGGCACAATCTGGTGGCCAATTCATATAATGACATTACTTTTGCTTCGTTACCCCACATTCAAAACTACCGGGTCCAATAATTCTGTTGGTTTTGCAAATTTCAAAAAATGGAACTAAAAAAAGTTTTTCAGAATAGTATCCCAGGAATCTTACATTTTCCGGTGTTCTACCGATTTCCGCCCACCCTGTATATATGTACATGTAATGAAAAATGGTAGGCAACAATGTTTTTAAAACAAATATGTACAGTATTAAATGCAACGTCGATGAAAAACATAATTTCATTAAAAGAATGAACTGAACAAAAATAAAATAATTTAATTAAAATGTAGTGTGCTGAAAAAGGAATAAAATTAAGAAATGTGAAATGAAAAAAGAAAGAGGAAGTGTTAAAAAGAGGAATGTTTAAAAATATAAAACTGCATGTTATTGAAAATTTAAAAAAGCAAGTTAAAAATAATTAACAATTTAAAATGATTAAAGTATTTTATAAAGCAAGCAAAAATAAAAATAAGTAAGTTAATTAATAATGGCGTACATTAGAAGCAAGAAAATATAAGCCAGAATGAAAACATCAAACAAATGTTGATGCAACAATGGGATAAATTATGTACAGAGACGAAGCAAACCTTCAATATCAGCTAAATCGAAACCAAGCAGCCATACTTGACTTGAATTGTCTTAAGAACGTAGTTCCATGTTTTTGTTTATAACGAAGGATATATAAACATATTCGTAGTTAACATTAACTTTACAATCACACAAGTTTTACACTGAAGTAATAGAAAAAAATTAACACAAATTCATTTTAAAATTTATTCATTGGATTATCGGAAAAGTTGCATAAGCATTTAATGTCTGCCTATTTTTATAGAGATAAATTTACTAGTTATGGATAGACTTTAAAAATAAACATTAATTTAGTAAATTTAATGCCTTTATGTTGATGTTCTAAAGACATCTTGTAATTTAATCCCACTATTGATAACGAAAAATCTAAAATAAATTCAAGTTCAACTTTAAAATACAAAAATACGTTTTAAATTCACAAGTTTAGGTACGAATAAAAAATAATAATAATGAGAGTATACAAATTTATGTGAATAAAACCGCAGAATTGAGGAGTGATTTTTCAAAAAGGCGTAAATCCACTTCTGACCTCGAACAAACCTAAGGATGCCATCGCCATTACCATGCTAAAATGCATCCTCTACTTCAAAATGCATTTTTTCCAAGATAAAATCCTGATCAAAAATTGCATTTCGGAACAAAAGAGATTATTTCCATATAATTTCATAGAAATTTTTAGAGTTTGATACAAAAAGATGTATTTCGAATAGTCGCCGAAGAAACCTTTAATATTTTTTATATGCCCCAGGCTATATAGGTGCTTACATACCATGCCTATAGACAGCAGCTTAAATTTCCAAATGGTGAAATAAGAGTGATTTATAAAAATGTCCAAACAAAAGGGCTTCTTTCCAAATGTTTCGAAACAAAAGGGCTTATTTCCAAATGTTTTTTACATTTTGCAATTACTACAAATATGTTAGAAAAAAAAAAATGTTAAGGGGATTAGAATCTTTGGTCAACTCACTACAGCACTGGAGACATTAAAAAAAATAAATTATTGTAAACAGCCCCTAAAAGTTTTTTCTCATTACTGAAAATTTTTTTAACAGGATTTTACGCCCTTTTGAAAAATTACTCCTCAATTGAAAAACGCCTAAACGACTGGATAGCTTGCCGCAGTAGCAATACCACATTGATTATTCTTATTACGTGACATCTTAATATAACCCTGATCGCCCCATGTAGTACCCCATGCGTTTTTCACCAGCCAATAATCTTTGCCATTTTCAGTACCATAGCCAACAACTAAGGCAGCAAGATGTAACCGTTGAGCATCACACTGTGGCTCATCGTATACGCCTTCCTTATAAGACTTGAATGATGAATGTGATGCATCGATACCAACTGATATAGGACCAATGGTAGCAACGGCTTCTTTCAATTTTTCTTCATCACCTTCGGGTAAATCAACGAATCCTTTCACTGTAGCACCAATGGTACTTTTATCAAAATGGCAAGAATCCTTCATCCCTTTATATGGATATGATTTTTCTGTATCGATGCCACCATTATCTTTGATGTAGAGAAAAGCAGCATCCATCACATGGTAGCTACCAGCACAATCAACCAAATTTTGTTCGGAAAGTGAGACAAGTGTACCAGATTGACGGAAATGTTGGCCTTCCAAAGAGCCAGTTGATGAGAAAGCCCAGGAAGAACGGTAGTCTCCTGAAATAAGAAAAACAAATAAAACATTTTCTAACTCATTTGAAAAATAGAGACAAAATTTTTTTACCTTGATCCTTAACAGCTGTAACAGCACCATTTTTGCACCAGTCGACAGTGTCTGGAACTTGTACATTGGCTGGTGAAATGAATGTAGCGCCAGTTAATTCAGGATTGGATGATCTTTACAGAGAAATTTAAAAAAAAAAATTAACAAATGGGTACATTCGTACGCATGTTTTAAAAAAAAATGTTAGTGCTATGGAAACCTGTGTTTTATGCTTAGCCTACATGTTGTTAAGCACTACAGAAGAAAAATATTTGGGAAAAATGACGGGATCGGTCGAATATGCAGCACCAAAATATAAGCCAAAATGGATATTCTTTTTAGGCGCATATATATGTGACGAATTTTGTTTTTATGCGCGCGGTCCGAACAATTTTTCAGTGGATGTCATTTCGCCAAATACGCTTTCCATATGTACCGAATGTCATCCGTCTGCATCAAATAGTTCAAAATTTATGACGACTTATGTTTGGGGATGGAGTGGCAACGCCTATTTTTTTCATACACCCAGTTAAAGGTTCAGCCAAATCAGTCGTACAGTTTTCGATAAGGGATATCTAAAGACAAGGTGTTTTCGGAAATGCAACTAAATTTAGAGGTGTTGAGTCACCCTGAGACCAAAATAAAAGCAGGTTAACAATACTAGTTCTTTAGATATATTTCCGTAAAATGTTGAACTTTGCCTTTCATTTTGCTGTTGTCGGTCGACGTGCTTACCAATTTATTCCTGTATTAATTTTTAAAACTAAATCTTTTGGAGCCAGCTTGTTAATTTGTGTAATAAATATTCAGCAACATTTTTTTGTAAAAACTTTTTAGTGTATTTTAGAAAATTGGTGCACTTGTCTGAATACAAAAGAGCTTTTGTGAATTAATTGTGGATAATACCGTTGGTAACTTTATGTGCCATTGAGCACTTCTGTAGCCGTACCATTTCATGTATGGGCTCCAAGCAGTTCTAGCGGAATTTATTGGCAATTTTAAGAAGTTTGAGTAAAGAGCACTATTGAGTATTAATGAAACCTCAATATTTTATTATAAGTAGTATGCATAGAGTAATTTAGGGTAATGTGGACTATGCGGGTAATGTGGTGCACCCTTTTATTTCTCATATTAAAGACTGCACAACAATTCTGGTTATTTGTGCACAATAAAAAGCGAAAAACATATTCTTTACGCTCTTTGGCTTTTCTATAAAGCTAATTATTCGTGTGAAATTCTTAGCATATGCTGTGAGGTCAAGTTGACTTATTTGTAGTACTTGGTGAATAACTAAGTTACTTCCTCAGAACTCAGTTTTCTAAAATTCAAATAACTCTAATGCAATTGTGGATCTATTATTCAACGAAAAAATGCATTAGCAAGTCTGATTTTACATTTCTTTTATATAATCAATGATTATTTCAAAAACGTGATGTATTCGGGTAATGTGGACTACCCCATATTATATACCGTATATCAACTTTGACTACTATTACACCTTAAAAAGCTAATTGCATGTGTAGGATACCCGAGTTTGAGTAATGAGGAGTACTATTTTACGTATGATTCGATAACCCATCTTACTTATTCACATGTTAGTATGAATTTGGTTTATCTTACCAGAAAATATTATTTAATAAGAATATAATAGGGCTATTCTGGCTAAGACAGCAGAGTGTCTTTCTGAATACATGTCAGAATTACTTTCTAAGATTCCCGAAGACATTCGGTATTCTGGCGCAGAAATCTTTTAGAAAAAGCTCATAAACTCACCACACAAAAGCTTTCGTGGTGAACTTGTCAAATTCTGCAAAATAACATGATTGAATTGCTCTGCTTGCAGCGATAACAAATGCTGCTTCTTCTTAAACTACGAAAATGTCAAAATTCTTTGTTTTGATTCTAGACTTTTGACAGATAGCAAGGCAAGATGCCGGGTTCCATTTTTTATTTTGACATGCAAAATAAGTTCTTCTTGCGCGCCGCCATATAATATTTTGCAGAAATTGTTGCTACATGTTTTTACACAAAATTTTCTTTTTCTTTTGTAACTATTAGAACAAATATTAAACCAAAATAGTTATAATTTTGTTTTCCCCTTTATCATTATTACTCACACAAACAAAAATTTAACAACTGCCAAATCTTAGGCAACAATTTTACTTTAAAAACTGTTGTTGTTTTTTTTTATATTTTTTTGGCCCAAATAGGGCTCTTAAAATTAATTACAACAACAACAACAGAAAGTTCTGGTCAAATCTACTTTAGGAGATATAGCCATCGGAAGATCGGGATATAGCTTTAATGAAAACCGGTAAAAGTTCAGAATCCCGTAATGGATTTTAATAATATTGGTGTCATATGAAAGGTATTTTAACTAGCTATAAAAACAAAATGCAAAAGTTTTAAATCCGAGTCATGGTTTTGGAGATATGGCGAATTTTCAAAAATTTTTACCAGTTTTTTTGTTTTTAATGCACTATTTTTCCAAAATTTTAAATTAAAATTTTTGTACAACAATTTTGTAGTGTGTTAAAATATCTTTCATATGACACTAATATTATCAAAATCCAGCAAGGGGTTCCGAACTTAGATCGGTTTTTATTAAAGCTATATCCCGATCTTTCGATGGCTATATCTCCGAAAGTAGATCCGACCAGACATTTTTGATTATATTATCTTTCTTAAAATTAAAAGGTTAATAAGCCAAATTAGGTTTAAAAAGAAAATATTAACAGTCGATAATCTAACATTAAGCTCTAATACTGAAGCCAGAATAGCCCTATAAAGCTAATTCGTAGCAAATATAATCTTAAAAATTACTACTCGACTTTTAGTCAACAAAATTTGCGAATAACGGTACTTCTTTAGGAAATGGGCAGGGTGAGCCACATTACCCGACACTTTTCTTTTTCAGCTATTTTTAGGTACTTTCAATTTAACTGGCTTGAAAATGTTAATATTTTAGTATACAAACTATCAAATAGTAAAATCAATAGAATAACTAATACAAATAAATTGACCAAGCTTACCTACTACCATTACTTTGGTAGAAATTGGTAAAAAAGAAAAAGTAACCACATTACCCTAAATTACTCTATTATTATACATATATAGTAGGGTGGGTCAAATTGTATGGAGGAAATTTGATCGACCTCGGCTACCCCCCTATGTGAAAGTTCATTTAATTCTGTGAATATTTGCCCAAGGAACTATACCTCTGCGTTGAACTTTAGTTCGGCGCATTTTTGATCGAAAATTGTACCATACATCAAAATTTTTTTTTATTTTCATACTAAATTTAAAAAATTTTTATAAAGACAAAAGTAATGTCATTATATGATTTGGCTGGAACTCTGTCAGTAATCAATTAAATTGGGTTCTGTTTCATAAAAAGTTTACTTGATGGTGTGGAATTGATGCCATATATTTAAAAAAGTGGTAAGGGTCAAATAGCCGATTATTATGACAAAATAAAAATATGAATCGTTTATTTTGAAAGTCGGTCATAATAATCGGTATTTGATCCATATCACTTTTTTAAATATATAGTATCAATTCCACACTATCAGTGAACTTTTTAATTAAACAGAACCCAATTTAATTGATTACTGACAGAATTCCAGCCAAATCATATAATGACATTACTTTTGTCTTTATAAAAATTTTTTAAATTTAGTATGAAAATAAAAAAAATATTAATAAAAGGTAAAATTTTCGATCAAAAATGCGCCGAACTAAAGTTGAACGCAGAGGTACAGATCCTTGGGCAAATATTCATAGAATTGAATGAACTTTCACATAGGGGGGTAGCCGAGATCAGTTTTCAAATCGGCCCACCCTAATATATACCTATATTATTATAGTTTGCATGGACCAATCAAATTTAATATCAAATTATAGCTTCAAACTGACAATAATAGATTTATGCAACACAGTGTTCCTTAATGTGGTTCTGCAACATATAAAAATACACTAGTCTAAGATCACATAAATAGCAATATTTAGACATTCAATGAGAACATATTAAAATGGTTTTGAGATATTCTCAACGACACAAAGACGCATTGAGGTCAAATTTCCAGCACCCCAACATTAACTATTTGTATGTTGAATAATGTGATAAATTTTTGGGAACTTTCAGAACCACAATTCTCACGAGAAGTATGTGGTGACCATTTTATTACATGTAGTCTGTATCCTTTTGCCACAAGGGGAGTATGAGGTCAAAATCATTCATTATCTGGGATGTCTACGTGTGGTAAAATTTCCCCGAATCTACGAATCATTGTTTCATTTTCAAAACCTGAAACAATGTTCCCGGCTTTTATCAATTAATTTTGTCATTTACTATGTTCTGATCGAAAGGATAACATTATGAAAAAGTATTGCTGAAAATACTTCAAATGCATAGAGTGCGAATAGTACCTATGCATATCTTTAGTGACAAAAATGCACTTCATTCAAATACGAGTTTTACAGCTTCCTGAAATATTCTAATAAAATCTTTTATGAAAAATATCTTTACGCTACTCAACAATCTTCATTTGAAATTAAAAAATAAGGTTTATGGTAGTTTTGTTAACATTACTACTGCCACGGTAGGTGCTCAGTGGCAACTTAAGTATAAATTCAGTCATTCATGAGAAATTTTGTTTTAAAATATCCACAAAATAATTACGGACATTAATGAGTTAATCAAACTTTAGAGCATACTTAATTTTTCACTCTCTTTTCTGTGGAAATACCCATAATTAAAAAGAAAAAACAATATTTTGGATTTGAGTAAATTAATTATTAGTTAGAAAACTAATAATTTGGACAATACCGCGCGCTCTTATTTAATCTCTTGCTATTAAAATAAGAATCTTTTAAAATCATTTATGCTGATGATGACTCAAACAGAGTCGAAATGCATCCAATATCAAATTTAAAACGAAAATAATTGTTTTATTTTTTAAAAAAAGCGCAGTAAAAAGATTTTGGCTGTACCTCCATAACTGACGCGCTGTGTAATTGTAACCAGTCATAGTCTGTGTGAATTCATGGAGCAACATATCAGAATATTCGTTCAATCCCATCTTGTACGAAACTTTGCCAGCTGAGAACAATTGATTATGTTCTGCAATTTTATATTTATTCTCGGTGAAAATTTTGAAACGGAAACGCTCTTCAGTGCTGCAATCATACTGTTTACGGTATTCCAACTGAAAAATACAACACAGAATTGCCATAATTGAAAGAAGAAAATATGAGAAATAATAACACTTAAATAAGGACATCCATGAGTATTAGGGCGTTTCACGAAAACAACTTTTTTGATTTTTTTCAAACCTTAAAGCGGATTTGGGTGTATTATGGGATAAAAATAACCCATGAATTTTTTCAGATTTTTTATTGGTCATTTAGAGGTCGCGATATCAACTTTTTAAAAAAATGTTTCCAAACTGTAAAAATAAATTGTTTAATACCTATTTTATGGTTTTTAAATAACTCTGACTAACTAAATCACTCACTTTTGAGTCGCTTGGACCCGTAGAATACGAAAAAAGTCATGAAGATGAAAAAACTAGCAACGCCCTATTGGATAGACCCGTGTATTCAACATAATATCACTGATTTTTTGATATTTTTGTCAATTAATTGCCTAATTTTGGTAAAAAAAACGTTTTTATTAATTGTGAAAAAGAAACGTCAAAACATATTGAAGAACATATGAAAAGGTAAGTAAATTAAATGAGTCATATTCTAAAACAGACAGGGTAATTTGCCTGGCACAGTGATGTCTTAAGCTTAAAATTACGATAACTCATGAACGGTGAGTCACACGTTTAAAGCAAAAATATTTGTTTATAGGGAATTACTTATACTACAATCTACATATAACTTTTTTCAGATGAGTTATAGTTTAGCAGATATTTTTATAACAAACCAGAAATTTCGAAACAAACCGTTTTTTCAAAAAATGTCCAAAACGGTTAGTCCTAGAAAAAAACTTTTTCTCGCATTAAATAGAACGTTAATTCCCTATAAGAATCTCTCCGATCTGTTTTTTCGTCCGACTTACCATTCATGAGATATCGCGTCTTGAAATCATTCAAAATTGAACATTGTAGTATGCATTGTACTGTACAATGTTCAATTTTGAATGACTTCAATACGCGATATCTCATGAACGGTAAGTCGGACGAAAAAACAGTTCGGAGAGATTCTTATAGGGAATTAAACGTTCTATAAAATGCAAGAAAATGTTTTTTTCTAGGACTAACCGTTTTGGATATTTTTTGAAAAAACGGTTTGTTTCGAAATTTCTGGTTTGTTATAAAAATATCTGCTAAACTGTAAGTCATCTGAAAAAAGTCATATGTAGATTGTAGTGCAAGTAATTCCCTATAAACAAATATTTTTACTTTAAACGCGTGACTCACCATTCATGAGTTATCGTAATTTTAAGCTTAAGACATCACTGTGCCAGGCAAATTACCCTGTCTGTTTTAGAATATGACTCATTTAATTTACTTACCTTTTCATATGTTCTTCAATATGTTAGACGTTTCTTTTTCACAATTAATAAAAACGTTTTTTTACCAAAATTAGGCAATTAATTGACAAAAATATCAAAAAATCAGTGATATTATGTTGAATACACGGGTCTATCCAGTAGGGCGTTGCTAGTTTTTTCATCTTCATGACTTTTTTCGTATTCTACGGGTCCAAGCGACTGAAAAGTGAGTGATTTAGTTAGTCAGAGTTATTTAAAAACAATAAAACAGGTATTAAACAATTTATTTTTACAGTTTGGAAACATTTTTTTAAAAAGTTGATATCGCGACCTCTAAATGACCAATAAAAAATCTGAAAAAATTCTTGGGTTATTTTTATCCCATAATACACCCAAATCCGCTTTAAGGTTTGAAAAAAATCAAAAAAGTTGTTTTCGTGAAACGCCCTGATGAGTATATTAGACTGCTTAAATTTTTTGTTTCCTTTTTGCGTTCAAACAGGCTTAAAAGTTGCAAGGATAGAAGATAATAATTATGGTGAAAGGAGGTGCATCCTCTTTTTTGTTTACGGTAAGGAGTACTTTTCTAAACCGTTTTGTATATATCTTTTGAAAAAGAAAACTTAGACAAATGAAGCTAATAATATTGGAAAGATCTTGAAATTTTTCATAAAAAACTTAAAATTTTTTTTTTTTGAAGATGTTAGTTCATTAGTTAATAAGCTGTCGAGCAAAACAAGTGGTGAGAGTTGTTGCAAATATTTTATGTCTAGCAGACGAAAAAATTATTATGAACTTTTTTATGAAAATTTTTATGATCTCTCCAATGGTATTATAGTCTAAGATTCGGTGAAGAAATTACTATCCTCATCGTCTTTCATGATGAAGTATTTTTTTTTCATACAATAAAATATAGAGATAATTAAAACCTGATGCCTTAGCCCTCCATATCCTGGCAAGGATATTTTTAAATAATTATTGTTTAACCCTTAAAAGTCTGATTTTTTTAATAAGCTGAAAAAAAATGTATCATATAAAACTTGCGATTCTGGACAGCTTTTGTCCTACGACTTTGAGCATAGATGACATTTACCAGAACTACATAGGTAAAAAATACCTGGTTGGTTCCTAGCGGAACCACTAGGCACCCGGATATCAAAATTGAAAAATATGAATTTTGTAACAAAGAACTTTTCCAGAGAAATATTAAGGGGGGCTTCTCATGTAAAAATCGATTTTTTTTTCATAGGTTGATAGAATATCTTCTTGGGAGTATATTCCCAAAGTTTCATGACTCAACTCTAAATATTATGGAAAATATGATTGATTGAACCAGCGAGCTCATATAAAATTGTATGCGATTTTTTTTTTTTTTTCAAACTTTAAATCGTTTTTTCTCAAAACTATGGTTTGAAAATCGCGGTACACGATTGCGAAAAAACTACTTAACCGATTTGCAGATTATAAATTGAACGAGTGCATGAATGTCTGAAATTGTGGAAAAAAAGTTATTTTATACACTTTTTAGCCCCATTTAGTGAAAAAAAAAAAAAAATGACGAAAAAATAGCACTATTTTTCCAAGACGTGATTTCAATATTGTAGAATCGAATTTTTTGGAGTTGCAGACATTCATGCACTCAGGGGAACCCTGCTGAGTAATAAAAAAATTTTGTTTTATGTTTCAGATAAATACTTTGGGCTCCACAATGTACCGCGATAAATCCTACTTGTTAAATGTCGCCACACGCAACATTGAATAAGTCCGCCATTTTGTCATTTTAGTTTTTGAAAAAATGCTTTTTTGATAGTTCAAACATGTTCTTAAATATATGCAAAAAATTATTTGTGTGTGTTTTTATTTTCCGAGTGAAAATCAATCCCAAGAAACAACTACTTTTTGACGTGTTACATGAGAAGCCCCCCTTAAATAAAACTACATGAAAATTAAGAGAAATGAGCATAAATCTATCAGCAACCGCATTCAGATGTGGTAAATCTTACTGAAACACCGTTTTTCAGGCAAAAACACAAATGTGTCCACATATTTGGCGAAATCTTTGTGTGGAATACTCAATTCGGATTGTTGCATTGCGCATTTCCTTTCTTGATATATTCTGGTTAATATCCAAGGTTATTCAGACGAAATTGAATTCATACCAGTACAACAATGTCGTTCCAAAATCATACTACTACATATATACGTATAAGATAAAACGTGTGTCTGTGTCTCCATAATTTGAGAACCATTCGCCCGATTTGCATGATTTCTTCGAAATATTTTCGGCTTCGTCCGGGTTCTTGGAAAATCCCATATCAGTTATCCGATTCGCATGATTTTTTGCTTTTGAAGGCATCCTGCCAGGTGAGATTCCAGGGCAAACTCTTATTTGAAATACCCTTGGCATCGCCCGGAATATTAAAAAATCTTGGCACCTCGACGAAAAACATCCGCTGGAAAAATGTCCAATAAAGCGATATAAAAAACGATCTTCTGAGACTGTGAGTACATTAATTTTTAAAGGATATCGGGAACGAGCGAACGAAGTCGCTTCCGGCATCTACAATAGTAAAATATAAATATTTTCGTTATATTTAACATAGCACCACAAGACGTTTGAGTGATATTTGCTGTATGAATTTCGGACTCCGGGTGCCAGACTGTTCCCCAAGGAACCAACCATAAATTCAAAAAAAAAATCCATTAAAGTAAAATCAAAATTTTTTTTTCTAAAATTCACAATAGCTTCTAGACCATTTAACGGCCAAGGAAATATTCTTTCCATCTTTGATGATAGTGAATTTACCACAAAAATAATTTTTTTAAAGTACGGAATTTTACAAGTGTTTTTTCTCGAGATTGTATCTCTCTGCTGAATATACAGCTGTCAAATGAAGTTGGTTTCAAGCGGCTATCGAAGCAAACGGTGGCTCTTGGATCAACATATATTTTTTTAAGTTACAGCGGAATGTTTGAAAGAAATTTGTTTATTGAAATTTTAATTTAGTTGGTTGGTTCCTGGCGCAACCAGTGGGTTGTTAAGGGTTAATTAAATTTTTTACCCCAATTACCCTCATCCTTTTTCTGAATAAATTCAGTGGCAATCGAAAGCGAAAATCATATGGCGGACTATCAACAAACCTTAACTGGTGCTTTCCGGTACTATCCATTAAGGCTTGGTGACAGTACGCCATAGATTTCATCACTCTAGTATATCTAGATATTTTTCGTTTTGACTACGAAGCCTTCAGGAACCTTTGGGTGTGACAGGAAACTATCAGTTAAGGTTTGTTGATACTCCGCCATAGATGTTTTCATTATAGTATAAATGGATATTCTTC
The DNA here is from genome assembly GCA_951812925.1 of Calliopum simillimum. Taxonomy (NCBI): domain Eukaryota; kingdom Metazoa; phylum Arthropoda; class Insecta; order Diptera; family Lauxaniidae; genus Calliopum; species Calliopum simillimum. The sequence goes on from OX638370.1 coordinate 39,801,502, forward strand.
GTTTTGACCATGAAGCGTTCGGGTGACCTTCGGAAACCTTCGTGTATAGCATAAAAACCTTAAGGTACCTGAAATACACTCACTGCAAAATTTTCAGCTCAGTTGACAATTTCTTAGTGATAAATAATGCTTTAGACAGTAATTTTTAAACTTTAAATCGTGCCAATCATCAGCCTTGCCACGATTTGAAATGTCAATCAAATACATACTATTAAATTCGTAATAAAATAATCTACATTTACATACAATGTATGTCCCTTTTTTGGGAATAGTCAAAATTTTATATCGCGCTCCCCCAGAATCGAAAGACTTTGAGAAAAAAATGGGATCCCCCAAACGACAGGTTTTTTTAAACGAATCAACCTGTGTCACGAAGACATTCAAATTTAAATTAAAATTAACATAGATTTTATATACTTCTTGTTTTAACTTGCTGGGAATCGCGTTGCCTGAAATATTTTTCGCCATCAAATGTGTATCTTATTGTTTTTCGGGTCGCTGATTACGATACAAGAGTCAAAATTAAATTTTAACAGCTGTCAAAAAAAAAATTTAATTTTGACAGAGTTTTGACAGCTCTGTAGCCGTTGACAGCTGTCATACATAATTTTTTTTTGAAATAAGGATGAGGGTAAATTCCTAGCACCAACTAACCTTTTTAAACCTGATTGACAAGTATCCTTGCCAGGATAAAGGATGCCAATCATACAGCGGCATTTTCCATATGATTTTCGCTTTCGATTGCCACCAAATTTATTTAGAAAAAGAATGAGGGAAATTGGAGTACAAAATTTTACTAAACAATAATTAATTAAAAACATCCTTGCCAGGATATGGAGTGCCAATAACGACAAGTTTTGTTTATCTCCTAATTTTATTGCATAAAAAAATATTTCATTAGGAAAGACGATGAGGCTAATAATTTCTTCATCGGATCTCTTACTATTAGCCCCATTTGTCTGAGTTTTCTCTTTCATGAGATATACACAAAACTGTTTAGAAAAGTACTCTGTACCATACAACTCAAACTAAAAACAAAGAAATAAAATGCGCAACCAGTAAATATTTATATTATGGCCTCTTCTTCCGCCATGATTATTATTTTCTAGCCTTTAAATTACACAGCACAACAATGATATTGTTGCAAGGCAGCTGAAGGTAATTTCTGAAGGAACTTTCTGCGTAGAATCCAAATCCGAGGTCAGACTTGGCTCATTAGCTCTAGTTTTTGAGATATTTGAGGTTGAAACCACTAACACGAATATTTTTGAGGTTCCATGCAGATTGTACCAATTGTTATTTTTTTTTTTTACTTAATTCATCACGTAGTACGACTCTTTCTCTTTAAAATGAGCAGTTTAAAAGTGTCGTACGATGCTTTGTTCAAGAGTTATGGTCAATTTAAGATGACATCACGAAAACCATAGACTGTTTCGGGTTAGTCGTTATATAGGATTTCATGATATCATCTTGAATCGGCCATAACTTTTAAAAGAAACACTTTTAAGAGCTCATATAGAAAAAAAAGCACTACGCGATGAATTATGTAAAAACAAAAAAAAAAAAAATGATTTGTGCAATTTGCACCGAACCTCAAAAATGACAGTTTTCAACCTCAAATATTTCAAAATACAGGCCAATTCTGAATTCTGGGAATTTACAAAAAACTTCCATGCAACATAAACCCATTATTTGTTGTACAGTGTTATAAAACCTGCTCGAAAACAAAAATGAAAGAAAAATAAAAATTTTAAGCAATCTAATATATATGTACATTAACCTGGCGTAAAGTATGACATTTAATGCCAAAATTAACGTTATAAATTTTTGGACTGATCGGAGTGTGCGAACCCGTGCCGAAATGGCCTTAAAGTTGGAAATATAGCAAAAAATATTCGAAGAAACGGAATTACACAAACCTTACTGTTCTTGTTTATGTTTTTAATCAATAGTTAATCTGGATTCAGATCTTAATAACTCGACAACGAAACTACATTGAGCGAACTGTCCAGGCCATCAATTTCATCAGACAAAAAAACAAACCAAAAACTTACTCCAAAAATAACATGATTATAGATGACGCAAATACCATTTCATTTTGGTGATTTCTTTGTACTTGCTACGAATCTAAGTTAGTACATCTTCCCTCCACCTGTAAAATTGTTATTTTTATACTCTACACCAGGGGTATATTCACTTTGTCCTTCCGTATGTAATGCAGAGAATGAGATATGGGCGGCATGAAAAAGTGTGTATAGTCTTGTATATATTCACCTCCTGAATCGATATACTATATCCGTATGTCTATATGTCCGTCCGTTGTAGAAAATTTCAGGGGAAAACTACTTAAGCAAGATAATTCAATAAAATTTCGCCTACCGGCTTTGTCATAAAAGTTAACGGACAAGACGGCGCGCCGCGGCATGGTACCTCTCATATAAGAAAAATTTTCAAAATGCCATACTGACAGCGATTTTTGAGAAAATCCCAACAAATTTAGGTTAGCACTATGGATAGTAAATATAATGTCGGAAATCGGATAAGATGGCACTTTCTGTACAAGCTAAATGTTCGTAATTCTGTAGTGCAAGCGTTATTTTAAGTAATGCAACCAAATTTCGCATAGATACTTGAAATAGTAAGCGTTAGATCTGAGCAAAAACTAAGCTCATTCGGAAAAGAGGGGGTGAGTTTGCAGTGTAAGGTATCAAATTTTTGGCCAGGCCCAATGTGACACCTTTACTAGTGGTAGTTAGTACATATTTTTGAACGTTTTTCTCTGCTGGCTTCGATAGTTTAATCTGTTTTACACAATGGCAATTCGTTGTCAAGTTATTATGTTCAGTTCATTCGAAATTGTGACGTCATATAAAAAAATAGAATGCAACTCCAAAGTGTTCAGAGCGTTAGAAAAAACCTCTATCGATTAAAAAATTAACAAACAAATCTTTTTGTAGTTGTTTGCAATTATCTTTGCTTGGTGCAATAATTTAAAACATTGAGCCCATTTTGGCACAGCTCAGCACACTACGATCGACTTAAAAATTTAAGACGTTTATCATATCAAACCTCATATTATTACTGCTAACCTCATTTGATATTCCGAAAAAAAAAAAAAATTTTATACTTCGTTGCGCCAGGTCTAATGTACGTACACATAATAAAGATTGGTAGGTGACACTGTTTTTATGAAAAAATACAGTATTTAATGCAATGTCGATGAAGTACATACATAATTGCCTTAAAGAATTGAATAAATAAAAATAAAAATAAGAAAAATGAAATGAAAAATAGAGCGAAGAAAAAAAAGAATTATAATAAGAATTATTAAAAATAAAAAGTTATATGTTATTGAAAATTTAAAAAGTAAGTTAAAAAAATTTACAAATTAATAAATGACTAAACTATTTAATAAAACAATAAAAGCAAAGAAAGAAAAAAGTAAACTAATACAATAGAAGCAAGAAAACAAAAAACCCGAATCATAACACCAAACAAAGTTCTGATTTTGTCAATGGGATAAATTATGTACAGGGATGACGCAAACCTTCAATTTCAGCGAAATCGAAACCAAGCAGCCATAACTTTCCTTGTTTTAAAAACGTTGTTCTTTGCTTTTGTTTAAAGCACCAGCGATTCTAAACAAAACGAAGAGTTAAATCTTAATATATAAACATAGTTATAAACTGACTTTGCAAACACATATAATTGAAACTCTCAAATATAAGAAAGAAAAATTAACACAAATTCACTTTTAGTTTATTTATTGAATTATCGGAATAATTTCATAAGCATTTGATATCGCCCATTTGTATAAAAAATCTTTACTATAAGTGATGGATCAGAATGAAATAGAGTTTAAAAATTAACATTCATTTAGTAAATTTAATTTAATCCGACTATTGATAACAAAAAATAAAAGAAATCACGTTTAACTTTTAGTGATGTCACTTTAAAATGAAAAAAAAAGTACATTTCAAATTCACAAGTTTACGTAAGAATAAGAAAATATTAATGAGAGTTCAGTAATCCCCCCCCCATAACACGGTGGATTGGTTCCTTGTTATAGGAAAACGCGTTGTAGGAGTACTCTCGTATAACGCGTATTACCTCATATAACGCGTAAAAAAGATTCAAGTTTAACTTTTCCCGTTAAAGGGGGTTTAAATCGAATATTAAGAAAAAATATGTTATCAACGAAGAATATGCATTTTATTAAAATCAAACTAAGAACATTTAAATAAATTTTTTATTTAATTTAATTATGAACTGTACAAATCATTAAAAAATTTCACAGTTCAGATGTATGCGGGAAATTACCGCGCTATATTAGGGAAAACACGTGTTATACGAGGAACATGAAATCACGCCATATGAATTCGCGTTATAAGAGTACCGCGTTATAGAGAGGATTACTGTATACAAATTTATGTGAATAAAATAGTAGATTTGAAAAATGCTTAAACGAGTGGATAGCTTGATGCAGTAGCAATGCCACATTGATTATCCTTATTGCCATCTTATTATAGCCCTTATCGCCCCATGTTGTAGTTAGGTAAAATCCGTCGGATGACCATGTTGTCGTCATCAAATTAGGCCTCGGAATTGGACCCATTATGTACCCAACACAGAGAGCTTTAACAAAGTACCCAATGGGGAATGGAGCGCATCAATAGCGCTTCTGAAGCGTTTTAAAGCAGCAGTGAAGCGTGTCTCTGTCGTATTCAAAAGCGCTGAAATTAACATTGGCATGTCATTGGAAGGAAGCGCTTCGTTCTCGCTACCAGAAATGCTATTTTGATGCGCATCGCTCTCGCATCCAAAAACGCTGTTTGGATGCACATCGCTCTTGCATTCAGAAATGCTCTTTGGAAGCGCATCGCTCTCGCATTCAGAAATGCTCTTTGGATGCTTTTTAGATGACAATAAATAATACAATATTTTACTAAATTAATTAGAATTGAAAAATTGCAAGTTGAAAAACTTTTGTGTTTGGTCTGGGCCGGAGCTGAACCGAAGATTGCTGTATCCTTGCGCTCTTACGAAGCCGACTTATTGACTTATTTTGTTTTGTGCGTAAATACGTGACCAAAGCGCTTCGTTCTCGCTACCAGAAATGCTCTTTGGATGCGCATCGCTCTCGCATTCAGAAATGCTCTTTGGATGCGCTTCGCTCTAGCTACTAGAAATGCTCTTTGGATGCGCTTTGTTCTCGCTACCAGAAATGTTCTTTGGATCTTTTCTGGATGACAATAAAAAATATTTAAAAAAAAAACAAAATAATAATGCTGCCTATTGCCTACCTATAGCGCAGAAAATATACGCATCAAAATCAGCTCTTAAAATGCGAGAAGGACGCGCATCGCTATTGCATCTTGGGGATGCGCATCGAAATGTACATTGTACATATACATATACCTACTACCATGTGGATTTGAGATACAATTCAGATAGTGAGCCAAGCAGTTCAAAATTGAAATGACCAAAGAAATGAAGAACTGTATCTTCCATATCATTTTCTTTACAAGTCCTACAAATGTATGGTTTTCTATGCCAGAATTTCTAGTAATAGCATCAATTAAGATACGCACATTGTGTTTCTCCATTGCTATTCAAAATTTAGTTCGATTCATACTTAAGGATGGCAAAATAAATAGATCTACCATGCTTGCAAGTTTGTAGATTTGACCGTCTGGAATTAGCAAGCTAAATACATTTACTTTCGATTCTTCCCTTGATTACGCTAATGTGTTTTCTTATTGAAAGGTCAACCAAAAGGGCATTCTAGTTTGATCTTTTCCTAGCTAGTCCATCAGCAATTACAATGACCGGAAACCCAGCAAAGTGTCATACTGTAGTCCTCAATAATATCGCAAAAGAAACTTTTTAACAGCTTAACACAAGTTTTGAAGTGATGTGATTTAATGAAATTGCTTTGATGGCCACCTATCTATAAAGGTAAATAACAACGCTTCCAAGAAATTGCGACTTTGAGAAAAGCATAAGCCTCTGCCTGAAATACACTACAGTCGTTTGGCTGTCTGTACGATTTTGTTATTTCTATATACTTGGAAAAATTTCCTGATCCAATTTCTGTATCCAATTTTGACCCATCCATGCATATTTTAAAGGACGTATTTAAAACAGGAAAAGAAGATGTGGTAGGAGGTAGTCTGTACATCATTACATCACAATTTACTATATAAATTGTTGTAAAATGCAATTATGACCAAAAGGTTTTAGTTTCCAGAAACCTAAAAAAATCATGTCGGCAAATTTGCTTTCTGGCAGTGGCGGCACACTTTAAAAATCTCACGGCACACTAAAGTGCCGCGGCACATAGGTTGAGGATCATTGGTCTAACTGTTCAGAATCACAACACTGTGGCTCATCGTATACGCCTTCCGAATAAAATTGGAATGATTCAAGTGATGCATCGGTAGCAACTGATATAGGACCAATGGTAGCAACGGCTTGTTTCATTTTTTCTTCATCACCTTGGGGTATATCAACGAAGCTTTATCTGTAGCACCAATGGTAATTTTTTCAAAATGACAAGAATCATCGATTCCTTCATATGGATATGATTTTTCTGTGTCAATGCCGCCATTTTCCTTGATGTAGCGGAAAGCATTATCCATAAGACCACCATTGTAACCATTGCTACCATATTTACCAGAACAATCAACCAAATTTTGTTCTGAAAGTAAGACGATTGTACCAGATTCACGGAAATGTTGCCCTTCCAAGGAGCCAGTTGTTGAGAAAGCCCAGCACGAACCGAAGTGTCCTGAAACAAAATATATTTATAAAAAAACATTCGGAATTTTCCAACTCGTGAAATAATTTTTTTACCTTGATCCTTAATAGCTGTAACAGCACCATTACTGCGACAGTCGACCGATTTTGGAACTTGTACATTGGCGGGTGAAATGAATGTAGCGCCAGTTAATTCAGGATGGATTGGATGTTCTTCACGTAGACATTGAAAAAATGTACATATATAGAAGAAAAACTAGAAACGGCGCTACCTTTGGCCTGGCCAAGAGTTATATACTCTACACCGCAGAATTTTAAAAATTTTGCTTGCTAAGGTTTTCTGTAGAGCTTGCTGTATAGTTTTATGATATTTATGTCTACTTTGGTTACATTCAAATAAATAATTCCATAAAAATTGTACTTTAAATGGTTTGCTTTCGTATGGGGTGTAGACCATTTTAAAACGGTCAATATTTTTTTTATGGCACCCGATTTCGCTATAAATTGGCATAAGCAATAGTAGCATAGTGAAAAAATTACTGGCAAATATTTTTTAAAAATTTTAAAAAATGGCGGAGATATGGGACTTTGAAATTTTTAGGTTAGCTTTCTTTGAGAAGTTGGTTATTTGCATTTATCCAATTCTCAATTTTATGGTGTCAAATGATTTGGCTTTAAAATAAAAACTAGCAAAAATTATTTTTTTTTTGTAGTTTACACTGAAAAAAAAAAATTTTAAATTGAGTTTCCCAAAATATGTCATTTTTGATATTTTTTATTTTCCTTGTAAAAAAAAGCTACAGGTGTAACTTACCAGTCCTCCAAAAATTGGAGTGGGCCTGCCAGTGGTTCTCCAGAAATTATGGTTTAGTTAAAAAGTTTCAAATTCGAAAAAAAATATAAATATAAATAATAATAATAATAATAATAATCGAGTTTAGCTACTGCAGCTAATAGCCTTCTTAGCCAATTAGCAAAAAAAGGCTATAAATTAAATTTTTAGCTTTTTATAAAACTTTCTGAAATATGGGATAAAAAACCATGCAAGTTATATTTTGTTTCGTATCCCGTAGCTATATCACACTTTCACAACATACCGCTCTAGCCTATATGTACATAAATATGTAAGAGTGTTTTCATACACCTGCATATAAAACTTCATACAAATCAGAGATGGGATGTTTGAAAAAATTTAACCCTGCATGCTGTTTGGCTCGGACAATACACTAACAAAAAACATGCAAATACGCAAAATATGACAAAAAAAAAAATCGTTCTAAATGATGACAAAGACAACTAACTACAGTTATTTTTCAATCTAAGTTTGAGTTGACCTTTTGACAAGTTAACATTATAAAATTCACAATTATTGACAAGGGTTGTCATTCGATTAAAAGGAGCTGAAAACATATAATTACTTCTGCTAACTGGCTGATAAAATAATTGCGGAGAATTACGTTCGCTTCTCCGATTCAAATTGAAAAAAATATAGTTAAAAAGCTCTGGAGCAGCAAGGGACCCAGTGATAAGTTGGTGCAAATAAAGAATATCTGCATTATCTCTGCGTTCCCGTAGAGACTGCAATATTTGGTAGTAATTTTTCCATTATGCTACTACTCCTTATGCCAATACCATACCATAGGCGGTGAGCGTGTTCCATAAACCAATTATGCTCAATTTCAATTCCTCGAGCTAATTTTTATGACGGAGCTAGTGTGCAAAATTTCATCGAATTATCTTGTATAGTTTTCTAGTAAAAAATATTTCCACGGACAGACAGCCAGTCAGCCAGACGGACATGGTAATATTGACTCAGGAGGTGACGCTAATCAATAATATATACACTTTTCCATGCTTCCTTCTTCTCTGCTGTACAAATGGAAGGACAAAGTGAATACTCTTTGGATGTAGGGTATAGAAAAAACAAAAATATTATTGCTTTACCATCTGTCTAAATTCATGATGCAACATATCAGCATATTTGTTCAATCCCATTTTGTATGAAATTTTACCAGTTGAGAACATTTGATTATGTTTTCCTCGTTGAAAATTTTGAAAAGGAAACGTTCCTCAGTGTCTTCATAGTGTTTACGGGGTTCCAACTGAAAAGTACAACATAGAATTGCCATAATTGAAACAACTATATACATATGAGAAACCCATCACCAAAATTAAAACATAAAACAACGATTTGAGACTGAACACTGTGAAGACCAAATGAATAAAATGAATATTCCTTCACTCTGTTTAATTAACGCACCAACGAAGAACCTTGCATGTCAACATCATTTATTTATTGATTTAAATTGTTTGCATAGAAGAACTTAGTATTTAACATGCCACTTATTTATAGTAATAACAACCAAATTATAACAACAATCATTGTCTCGAATATTTCTGGGGCATTAAGGGGATTTACTCAAACTTTAAAACACCTACCGAATGATGTTAAACTTAGACTGTTAAAGTCTTTCATATTACCAATAATTTTATGTGGTTGCGAATTGTTTTCAAATTTGGATCCGGAGTCGAATAGGAAACTAACAGTGATTAAATGAGACACTAACACGACAGGCACTCTGTTACTCCTGCATCAAAATGATAAAAAAACAAAGAACCTGTTTATCTTTTCGATATTTTAAAATTCGGCAGTTAATACATATTACTATGATACAAGTCCCACACACCCTCTCGTCACTTTTTTGTTCATGCGATACTTCAATGGCATGCGTTGCCCACTTATCTGAAACATATATAGTGCGGAAATGTTCTAACGAAAACTTATAAATCATCTCACTGGAGATCTCTTTTTCTATTTTCTTTTTACTTTCTTCTTTATCCATTAAGAAACGTATAGTTTTTTATCTAAATCTAAAATTACTAATTTACTATTGAAGCTTAGCGAATAAATTGAGTGGTATGATTAAACTTTATGCAGATTTAAAAGAGAAATCTTATTGTACAATTGATGAATGAATTACTAAATAAATAAATTAAGCAAATTATGACATCTATGATTATATATCTAATAATCAGCTTTTTACGAATATTTCTATCTAAAAATGGTAGTATTCATGAGTAATCTAAATAAATTATGGGAAGGATCAGCCATAACTTTAGCATTTTTTTTTATATGAAATTTCCTGAGCTCTAAGCAAGTGGACCAACATTTTTCTGTGGGGGTAATGCTTACCGAAATATTTGAAAAAAAAAAAAAAAAATTGATTTGCGGAAACATTTGAGGCTGAATAACTTCAGTTTTTGTTTAAAACCACAATAAAGGGATTCCAAAAGAAAAAAAAATGTTTTTTTTTATGAATTAGGAAAAAAATAGATTTTTTCAATCTTCAAAAGCTAAACAATTTCGCAAATAAAAATATTTAGTGTAATATGCAGTGGGGAGCAGAATTGATTGAGAACATGTCTGCAACTGATCTATTAACCTGCCCATAAAACCATTAATACTAAAGCAAATGGTTTAAATTTTTTAAATTTTATTCCTTATTAATTAAACTATCGGATGATATTAATTTGAATGTAAAAATTTATCATGCATAATTTTTTTATAAAAAACTTCTCAAAACGCGATTTTTTCGAATACCTGTCTTTGGAAGAAAATAAAATTGTTGTTAAATATTTTTAGTTTAGTCAAGAGGGCAGGGCGTTGATTTATTTACAAGTTTAGGATAGATTGGAATATTTTTAGTCAATATATCTATAATTCATCTTGTTATGTTTGTTCATTTAGCACAAAACCAAACTACCATAAAGCCATAAAGGTTTTTGGTGTATTGTCGACCTTCCTTTGGGATTTGCTGGCAGTGAGTAATTCTTTTGGTTTGACTGGTACCCATATATTGCGTAGAGTATATATTTAATATCAAAAACGTTGTTAAGATGACCATTTGGTTATGATTATATTAGTTTGTTTAAGATTTTTTGTTTCATGGAAAATTGTAATTCTGCTCCAGTACAGAATTACACTTTTCCGATATTACCATAACAATGTCTTTTGATATTAAAATATGCAATCTATGTGAATCAACCAAACCAAAAAATTCGAGTCACTACCAGAAAAACCCAAAGGAATGCCGGCAATACACTAAAAAAACTTATGGTAGTTTGGCCAAGATTTGTGCAAAATGGACAAACATAACAAGATGAATTATTGATATATTGGCTAAAAATATTTCAATCTATCCTAAACTTGTAAAAAAATCAACGCCCTGCCCTCTTGATTAAACTAAAAATATTTAACAACAATTTTATTTTCTTCCAAAGTCAGGTATTCGAAAAAATCGCGTTTTGTGAAGTTTTTTATAAAAAAAATTATGCATGATAAATTTTCACACACAAAGTATTAGCATCTGATAGCTCAATTAATAAAGAATTAACTCTAAATTCAAACCATTTGCTTTAGTATTAATGGTTTTATGGGCAGTTTAATATACCAGTTGAAAACATGTATTCAATTCTGCTCCGCACTGTATGAAGGTACAGCAGATTTTGCATCCTGACTGAAAAGTGTGTAATATAAAAATTTAAAAAAAAAGAAAAAATGCGGGTTTTGGAACCGACTGCAATTTAGAGCAATGGTTTGTAAGAAATTTTTGAAGCCGAAATTTCATTTCATTATTTTTACATGAAAAAAAAAAAAAATTGTGGTAAATCCAACAACTCAACACCGGATTCAGCATATCAAAATGAAATTTGTTTAAGCTCAAATCATACAAAAAACCCGCAGATTAAATTTTAAGGAATGTCTCATGATTTTTCCCACACACAATCTAAGTTTCAAATAAACAGGAAAGGAAGCTCAATTTCAATGCGATTTGTTAACAGTATGTATAAATGCTTCCTTAAATATTATTCATTAAAAATTTCTCTGAATCAGTTTATAAATGTTAATTAATTCATGAGTAATCATATAGATTCCCGAAAATAATCATCAAAGCATTTTAAATAAATCATGCCGTTTATAAAGTGATGAGACGACCCTTTTCGTAAAAAAATATAAGATGCATTTTTTTATTTGAGACATATGCAACTATGTGAGTGGTTTTGTAATTATTATTATTGTATTTTGAAGATTAAAACCTGAATTTTTATGTTATTTACATTTTGCATTTCTAAACAACAGAGTACTTTATTTTTTAAATATTTTTGACTTTGACAAGTCGCAGTTAATCGTAGTTTCCGTAAATCTCTTAACAAACTCGAAAAGTATGCAACTTTTCTAGTAAATAGAAAAACTAGTCAGATAGAATATTATGCTACATTTTTTACTTTTGAGCCTGCCTGCCTATTTAAAAATGTTGGAACTCTATGCTTTTTCTTAAAATGATTCATAACTTTCTTGAACACTCACCCAAGATCAAAACAAAATTATATGTACATGAAACGTATGTTTGAAAGAAAAGAATAAAAAATAACTAAAATAACAATGGACAACACAAGTGTTGCGAAAAAAAGCAAAATACTGAAATATCAGCTGTTAAACTATCTACAGTTTATTGTTATTATATTTTCAATAAATTCAGGTATGATGACTAATGTTTCAATACCTGTAAAATGAATTAACAGATAATAATGGGGTTCAAGTAATAAATATCAACTAAATAATACAACAATAAACACATACCTTAAATGCATCCCACTCTTCTTTAATGACTTCAGAGAATGATATTGCGCTGGCTGCAGCAATAAATCCCAAAACTAATAATACTGAACGCATTTTGTTGAGTTAAAAATCTGCAAATATAAAAAAAACGGAAATATGTAGAACTTATAAAATCACATGTCAGCTAAAATCAGCTTATTTCGTGCAGTAATATTTTTTAACTTTAAAACGCTGTATCTTTAAAACTAATACAAATATCATCAAATTTTGAATGCAGGCTTAGACGGGCATGCCTGTTGTTTCTAATAAGTAAAAGAAAATAAAAAAATGGATTCAAGGCGGAAAAAGCCGATTGAGCAGGAGAAATTCAGGGCAAAGCTTATTTCGTGCAGATGGTTATTTTCCCTTTGGAGCCAGCGTTTCACGTTATTTAACCAAAATTTATTTTTATATGTTCTCTGTGTAGTATTCGTAAAGATGCAGCCAATTTTTAGTTTGATCTTGTACATGTGAGGGTTAAAAGGGCATTTTGCAGAAGTAGGTCGTCGAGCAGCGAAAATCGATGATAAGTCATTTTAATAACGGTCGATCCCTGCACAAATCTGCTCATCGGGAATTCAGTGGTGTCAACCGTTTTGCTGAATTGATTCATCGCCCCCATACAAAAAGTTCAAATCAAAATTATGTCTAGAAAGTGGTGTTTGTCATAAAGAATCTTTTATTAAATTGTGATGAATCATCAATGATTTTTCATCAAAAGTATGTTTTCCTGTTCAGGATGTATTAATTGGCAATGAAGTTGCTAATTTTTTATCAATTTTCTTATAGAGTGAGCGCTAGACGGACCTGAGTATGTAAAATATGAGTACCGAAAACTGAGCTAAGATTCTCATAAGTCTGACTACAAGTAACAAGAAAGTGGATGCTGTTAGGATCTACGGTGTTCCATGTTTTTAAGCCTTTACACTGGTCTAGCCTAAACATGGTTTTCGATTTCATGGCCTTTTCGATGTGAAATTTCGCGTAAAAGAAAAAAAAAATATACAAAGTGAACTTGCAATTTTTAGAATTCAATAGAAATAAATAAATATTAATGCACATCAAAATAAATGTAAGATTATAAAAACTGCATTAAAAATGACGCAATAACAGCTGTTGTATCGTCACTAATGTTTAATTAAATATTAATGATCTTAAAATACAGAAACAGATACAGTTTAGCTCCCAATAGAAATTGATTATAAACCAAATATTTTTTTATATAAAAATCTATAAAAGTTAAAAACAGCTGCATTGATTTCCAAAAATGGGTGTCATTTAAAAAGCTACAATATTGATACAGAAATTTTTGAAATCTGGCTCGTAGTTTTCGAGACAATGGCTTTTCTGAAATTTGGATCGATTTTTTTTTTTTTTTTTTTTTTTTTAAAAAACTGTTGTTTTTCCTAAAAATCCGTTGTTAACCTACAGTTTAATTAACGTATTTATAAAGCTGAGTTCATCCCCTTTAAAATGATATAACACTTAAACAAAAATTTGTAATATTAACCCTTTATAACCAAAAAAATTAAAAATCATTTTGATAAATTTTATAAATTTTGTTGATATGAAGTGTTCTCTTTGACAATATGAACATTACAATATATTTTTATTGTTTATATCTTATAGTATATCAAAAACCGGCTTCGCTAGCTACAATAATTAAATATGAGAGTAGGGGTAAGTTGGCGGCCTGTGGTTGCAGCTCAGGATTTAAGACTCCCAAAAATCCAACACCGGCTGCGCGGTGGCTTTCGGCGGATCAGTCTATAATATATCCAACATCTAGTTTGCTAGCCACAGTAATTTTACATGGAACATATCATATCAAACAAATTTAAAAAACTTCCCGTAATTCATCAAAATGATTTTTAATTTTTTCGGTTATAAAGGGTCAATATCGAAAATTTTTATTAAATGATTTTTTTAATTTAATTTTGTTTTTTTTTTTTAAGACTGCTATTTTTGAATAAATTTTTGTTTAAGTGTTATATCATTTTAAAGAGGATGAATTGAGCTTTATCAATATGTTAACCCTTTGACGACCATAGGGACATATGTGTCCCAAGACAGAAATAAATTGTATTTAAATAATTAAGAAACGGATATAAGTAATTTTGACATTTATCAGTCTTTAAACGCTTCCTTCATTTCTATTAAATCTGGCAACACCATCAGAAGAACAGTTATTTTTGTATGAAAATTTTAATGTGACAGTTTGTGTGGTGCAGTATTGCAATACTTTACAGCAGAATTTATAGGTGTTAAATTGTTTTTAATAATATTATAGTGTGAAATAATTGTTGTCAGTTTAGTAAATTGTTGTTTTATACATTAATTGAACCATTTTGTAAGTTAACTATATTGATAAATCATAAAATTCAAAATGGGACACCGGTGTCCCTATGGTCGTTAAGGATAACTTTTCAACTCACTTTTGTACAAAAATTTTGCCAATTTCACAGGCAATCAAAACAAAAAAATTTAATGAATCTGTTAGTAGACATATGTACTGTAATGTACTTTTTGACACTGAATTCGAATCCGAGGCCAGAATTGCTTCAGGATTTCGAGATATTTGTGCTTGAAGCTGAGAAAGCGCTGTTTTCAATCTTACGGTGTAGTTCCAGGAGATGGTGTAGTTTAATTCTTTTGATGGCATCAAATAGCCCTGATCTTACCTATCAAACCATATCTTTAAATTTTTTCAATTAGAGTTATCATCCTTTGAAATAAGGGCATCTTTTCCCCATATACAAATGTATGGGGAAAAAGTCTCCCTTAACAACCATAGGGACACATATGTCCCAGGGAATTCCAGAAAAACCGTTAATATTTTTGAATTTTTGTTTTAAAATATGTTTTCTGGACGCCCAATAGACCACTATAAATAGCTAACATGGTTGCATAACCCCCAATTCCTTACGGTCCTGAAAGGGTTAGTAAAACAGTAAGTTAATAACGGATTTTTTGGAAATATAACGGTTTTAAAAAAAAACAAAAAACGGTGAAAATTTCAGAGAAGCCGTAATATCTCGTAAAACTCTGGTCAGATTTCAAATATTTCCGGACCATTATTGTAGCTTATTAAATTGCCTTTCATATGACATCCATATTTTGGAAATCAATGCAGCCGTTTTTAACTTATATAGATTTTTAGAAAAGCAATATCCCCAACTTCCGACGGCTATATCTTCGAAACCATATCCGAGCGACACTTTTTGATTTCATATTTATTCTTAAATTTTAAAAGCACATCAGAAAATATTTGGTTTATAATCAATTCCGATTAGGAGCTAAACTGTATTTAAGCCAATTTAAGTACAGATTGAACATCTTACCAACTATTTTGCTGAAGCCTTTAAGGTTTGTTGTATTTTGTCTAGTCACTCGTTGTTTGTATTCACACTTGTTATTTATTAAAAACTCTTTAATTAATTATTTTAAATTTTATTCCAAGTTAATTTCACTTTCGTGTTCGACACGTCCAACTAATTGTGATTTCAATTCGTAAATACAATTGTTTACCATTTTATTTGCAAAGAAACCTTTCTTTTTGTATTTTCTTCATGTACTGTTGTGCGTCAGTGGATTGCTCATGCCCTGTTGATACGATTGATAATCGGACGACAGTTTACTCAATAAGCGATATGCGTATTTAATGAAATCTTTTATATTTTAAAAACAAATGGTTTGTGATTATGATAAAAAAAGAACAATTTTTTTTGCAAGTCTACAGAATTAACTGGAGAAAAGAATCTGGCCGACTGTTAATTTATAATTGTTCTTTTGGTGTAAATTTTACAAAAGCTGCAGATCCTTATACCCAGGGTTTATCCACTTTGTCCTTCCGTTTGTAACGCAGCGAAGGAGGCGTAGCTGGCAAAGAAAATTATATATGGGCCATTCCATCAATTGGCGACATGGTTTTGTACCCGTGGTTCTCCGATTTTGATCAAACTATAGAATATCATAATATAGACCAGAAGAAGAATATCCGTCAACTTTTTAGTGGTCAAAGTTGCTCCACTGTTTTTTGGCGCGCAATTCAAATTTCGATCAAACGAAAAAATTACTATTTCTTTTATTTTTTAACGACCTGAAAATTGAGTGCAAGAAATTTTGAAGTTATACAATTCTATGTAAAAAAATCTCAGCTTTCCGATAAAAATATTTTCAAAATCCAAAAAAATTTTCAAAATCCAAAAAAACCAATTTTTTTCCAAAAAACCAGTTTTTTGTGCTTTTCCCCCAACTTTTTTTCAAAATTGACTTTTCCATTCGATTCCTCGTTCAATTTTACATCAGAATCAGTGTTCAAAAATATGGGACTCTGATCCCATGAACAGCAAAAAAAATCCAAAGTTATCGCTATACGGCGCAGTCTGTTCGCTTAGAAGGTTGTGTGCAGGAGGCAAATAACACTATGCAACAAATGAGTAAAAATTTTTTCCCCAGGGAATGCCATTATTCATTTTATATGTAAAATGGGCTGCTGATTCCGAAAATTGCATTATTTTTTTTTTATTTTGTGTCGTTTTTGAGATATCGGTCATTTTCGGTTTTCGGACCAAAAAAAAGAGATAGGTCCATTTAAATACAAATATCTCAAGAACCAATATTTGTGTTCAAACGTTTTATATCTCATATTGAAGATAATTAAATTACCTCCAAATGATATTCACATTACTTTTTGGTTGGTTTGTTAGTTTCGGCGAAATAAATTGATTTCTAAAAAAAACATTTTTTTTTTCGAAAAAATTAACAAAAAATCAAAATCAACTGCAGATTTATACAAGAAGAAATAACTTTTTTATAATTTTTCTTTCTTTTGTATCATAGACTATATATTTGTAAAGAAAATAAGATACCATTTAAAAAAATCGATGGAAAAATGTAAAAGTTGTATAAAATTCATTGAAAAGTTACCAAAATGCGTTTTTCCCTATTTTTTTCGTTTTTATGTAATAAACTGTTCGATAATATGAAACTTTTTGTAAAACACATGAGAAAATCCAAAAAATTCTTAAAGTAGGCGTTAAAATAAAATACCCGTGTCTCGTCGTTTTTCTCCAGCACGTCAGATTTTTTTTTAATCGATTCTTGAAGTTTTTTAGTACACTGTACATGGATAATACAAAAATAGCGCATTCTTGTGTTAAATCGATGAATTTAACTATATGATCCTTACATTTGAGGTGTATTATGTGTTCAGTAAACTTATGCAGGATATTACGAGAAATATTTTTGAAGACACATTTAGGTCAAAATGACCCACATGTAAGGGTCTTAGAGG